>CM048650.1:36325000-36410000 GCA_026413185.1 Pueraria montana var. lobata | reverse complement strand
TTAAGTAATTTTGATCCTTGTCAACTTGAAAGTAAAGTCATTAGTATTTTATATTTTGTGGCAGTTATAAATCACACTTTGCAACGATTTCAATTCGCTAGTAAACTAAAGGATCAAAGTGACTCAAATTTGAAAGTTAAAAGACCAAAATGACTCAAATTTAAAAGTTAAAGAATCAAAATGAAATCAATAAGATTTTACGTAAAATTTTATCTCATTATGATGTATACAAAATATCCTCAATTAATTGTGAAAATCTTCTCCACAATTAATGTCGATTATTTGATCATATTTTATGAAATAACTTTCACTTAAGAAAAACATCATAAGCTAGCAAGATAAAAATGAAAAACAATGTAAAAATGTGAAAAATTATATTGAAATGTCATTATTAAAATTTTTAATTATTTAACAAAAATTAAACTATTAATATATACAATGTAAGATTTATTATATTAATAATGTAAGAAATTAATTAAGGTACATTAATGTTGTAAAAATTTTATATTGTCATTCAATAATTTATTACTATATAATTAAAAATTATTAATTTTATACCTAAAATAATTTGTAACTAATAGATAATATAATATCAATGTTAATATGTGTAAATCTATAATATCTATATTAATAAATTAGTTTTTGTAAAAATGCATATTGAACTCCAAGAATTTTGTTCAAACTAATATACATAACTTTTGTTTTATATAAAATTATGTAGAAAAAATCATCAATTCATTATTTCCTTTTCTCCTTTTCTTAAAATATTTCAATCAAATTACTAATATATTTTATGAAACGTGGAGCCGCGCCATCTACTTTAGTATAATATGTTCATGAGTTCGTCATTCAAATAAAAGGTGAAGATATATTTATTTTTTATTTGATTTGTAGTGTATCACGATCTTAAAGTATTAAAATTGAAAGTAGATACAAATTTGTTTACTTTAAAAATAAATTTATTTTAGAACAACGTTTACTTAAAGTAAATAATTTTACATAAAAATACATCAAGATTCAAATTATAAAATAAATAATTACATTAGATGAAAACATAATTGTCAAATATTATTATTATTATTATTATTAATATTATTATTATTATTATTATTATTATTATTTAAGTATACATTTTTTTAAAATTTATATTCATTAAATATATTTTCAAATAAATAAAAATATTATGGTTTATGCATCATAATGGAAAAAAAATTTGCATAAAAGTCTATTAATTTTGTTCTAGTCCTTTAACTTTTAAATTTGAATTATTTTGGTCATTTAACTTTCAAATTTAAGTCATTTTAGTCCTTTGACTTACTAGTGGTTTAAAACCATTGCAAAATATAAATTGGCTAAATTACATTAGTCTTAGGTTAATTATGTTTTTTGTCTCTATTTTTTTTTTCTTTCAAATTTCACTTTTAGTCCTTAAATATTTTTTTAGCATTTTTTTATCCCTATACTTTTTCAAGGCTTGCTCAGCAAGCAGGAGGGCTTGGTCAATGCATCACAAGTATTGCTCAACTCCCATACGATTGATTATTTGTTCTCCAAGTTCGCTAAATTAAAGGTAAGGTTCATTTCCTTCAAAAAAAAAAAAAGGTAAGGTTCATTAAGTCACACTTCGAATTAGTGATGGAAATTTAGTCACTAATTTTGTTGCTAATTTTCTGACAGCTTTCTTCGTCTTGACTTTTTCCTTCCACGCCTTCATGCAATCTAGCTGATCTGGCCCTTGTCTTTGGCTCTATAAGGTCTTGTCTTGCAAAGCCTTCCCAAATTGATCTTTAAGTCCCTCTTTAGTTAGGCTTCCCATATTGCTATCAATTATTGAGTTTACTCGACTAATACAATTCATTAATAAATAATGCAAACATGATTAAGTGATTATGCAAATAAGAGAGTGAATCACAAGTATTTCAATTACCTATCATTGAATTTCTTATTTGATTCACAAATGAGTAAGACCATTTTTAATTTAACATTTAATTTTGACTTATTATGAATATGAAACTATTTTACATTATCAATAATTAGAATTTGATTAGCTTTTATGTCATTTTATTGTCTCTAATTCAACCTCTAGTTAAATACTGATAATTCAATAACACAACATTGGCAACTAATTGTCAATAGGAAAAGGTGGCAACAAGTAAAAGGGAAAAAATGAATATAATCTAAATATATGTTGATCTTAAATTTTATTTAGTTTTCAAATATTGGACATGTTTGTTTCAGCTTATTTAAAAAAACACTTTTTTAAAAATAAAATAAGTAAATAAGTAGTTTTATGTTTTTTTATGTGTTTGTTTAAACTGTTATTTTTTTAAGAAAAAGAACTTTTTTGCTTTTTATAAGAAGCAAATCCTATCTATTTCTTTAAAAAACCACTTTTTTCAAAAAGCATTTTTTTTAAATATTTTTTTAAAGTTTAAACAAATTGGCCCATTAATTCTTCCTGCTAGCTAGAACATTCCAAGTCTTTTGAGTGTGGAGGATCAATATTTGAATGAAGCTACCTTACTATGCCATGTGATACTTATTTAATAGGTATATCTAATAACTGATAGGATGCATTATGGGTATCATGGTCATGATGTCTTAACAAGTGATCAAAAGAAGTTAATGAGGTCATCTATTTGGCCGAAGGTTATGCTTAATAAATAGTCGCCGCATCAAGTCAGCCATCTTAAATATTCAACGGAAAGTTTGGTTTCCTCAGTCAATACGAATCATTAATAAATAATATAAATCTGGTTAAATTTTTATTATGCAAAAATAAGAAAATAAATTACATGGTATTCCAATTAACTTTTATCTCATTTTCTTGTCTCTAAATCAATCCATAGTTAAGTAATAACAACTTAATAAAATAACTGGCAACTAATAGTCAACCAATATAAGTGGTAACGGAAAGGGGAAATAAATTTCACTCTTAACAAAGTATATGCTTTAAATGCACCCCCTCAATTTTTCTCGTATAAAATGGCCTAAGGTCTACCTCTTTCAACACATATCAATTGGTTGGTGTTGGAGTTTGTTATGCAATTCTCCTCTAAACTATTCACCCATTCCTTTTCTCCTTCATACCTTGAATTACCTTTAGCCAAACATTGCTCTTTCAAGCCTTTTAAGGTACATATATATTCACTTTGCTATTTTTTTAATTGGAATCTTTTATGTGCTTCTTTTATCTAATGGTTTGAGTCAAAACAGGTAATATACTTTGGTAAAAAAAAAAAAAGAGGCAGAACCATGAGTGGCAAAAATGGAAGTGCTCCAAAACTTGAGTCCTCAACCCGATCAGCAGCGGTGTCACCAACATCACCACAAAGCTCATGTGGATCCAATGAGTTCAACCAAGATGGCATCAACAACAACAATCTCAAATACTCCAACAACCCTGAAGCCATTTCCATGGTGCCAGTAGGGTGCCCTCGCTGCCTTATGTATGTGATGCTCAGTAAGGGTGACCTCAAGTGCCCTAAATGCAAAAGCATCGATTTGATTCATTTTCACAATGACAAGAACAACCCCACCGTAAAGAAGGGATAAAGAACTAAGCTACCCTGTTGTCGTTTCTGCATTCTCTGTTGCAAGTAGGACATGTTACCATTTAAATCAAGAATTTACTTTTTAGGATTTTTTTATATTATCTTTTTCTTCTATCTTTTTTGTAAACCCTTTCTATGAGATGTGCTAGTTGCGCTTCACTTTTTACCTTTACCCCCCTTACTTAGTAAGGAAATCACAAAAGAGTTGAGCGTAAATAGCACTGCTTGTCAGGGAGGTTATGCTTAATAAATGGTTACCTCACCAGGTTGACCATCTTAAATATTAGGTTAGTTAGTTTTCTTTCTCAGTATGGATCAGTAATAAATAATGTAAACTTCATTATATAAAACAAGAGAGTAAATCAAAGGTATTTCGATTATCTATCATTAAATTTCTTATTTGATTCACAAATGAGTAAAATCATTTTTATTTTTGACTTATTATGAATATAAAATTATTTTACGTTATCAATACTTATAATTTTATTAGCTTTTATATAATTTTTTGGTCTCTAATTTAACCTCTAGTTAAATACTAATAACTCAATAAAAACAACATTGAATCATTAATAGACAAAAGTGCCAACAAGAAGAAAAAGGAAAGAAATTTGAATCTCATCAAAATATTGATGAGAAGTGGGGATCAATAATCAATGCACTACTTTAACATCACATAATAACTTATCCTTGTCTTTTATTATTACTTCTATTCTCTTTGTAGGTATCACTTCTGTGCATATTTTTCTTTTTTTATTTCTCATTTTAAAGTTATTTTATTTTATGTTTTGATCAATATTGTTCAAGTTTTTCATATATTTTCTTATATACTTTTTTCATTTACTGGTGTATATATTTAGCCTTTCTCGTTCTGAGAAAAAAAAACCTAGTAATTTGACTTATATATTATATCTTTTTTTTAAGTCTATATTATATCTTCAATTTACAACAACAACAACAACAATAATAATATCAGTAACAATAGCAATGACAATAGTACATTAAATTGATCAATTAAATAGTTCATAACGTACAACACTGATTAAATTTAATATAAAATATATACAAATAAGACAATAATAATAATAATAATAATAATAATAATAATAATAATAATAATAATAATAATAATAATTCTGTCAAAATAATAATAATAATAATAATAATAATAATAATAATAATAAATCCAACAGGATTGGTTCAACAATAAGTGAGACCTAAAACAAACTTTAAGGGAAACTTTTTTTACTTTAAATGATAGAGTTATATGTTGAGCCTTTTGGCCAACATATACTTAGGACCGGAACTTGAGACTACTAATTAAGTTGGAACAACCCCACGCCAGTTGATCCATGCGCTTGATGGTCCCTTGGGCTAACTTTGATAATAATAATAATTTAATTATTTCATAATGGTCAATTATAAGACATTATAATTTTTTATTCTTATATATTCAAATCTTAAAGAATAATAAATACACTATTATTGCATATTCAAATAGTTGTAGAATATTGCATATTCTATTTATTAATAATTGTTGCATATTTATTGCATATTCAAATCTTAAAGACATTACTGCTATTTATATATAATTTTAATACTAAGTAGTAATATTCTATTTATTATATAATTTTTTAAATTAATAATTAAGGATAGAAATTAAATAATAAGTTATTATATATATATATATATAAGTGTACTCTATTTTTTAATTTAATTGTATTCAAATTTCAAATATTGTTGTTATAATAATAATAATAATAATAATAATAATAATAATAATAATAATAATAATAATAATAGTAATAATAATAAAATTATTATTATTATTATTGCAATTAAAATGATAATAATATACTATTAGTTTTTTCTAACCAATAATTAGTTTTCAAATCAAAATATATTTAATGTTTATTATTTTATTTATTAAAGGCTTAATTGTAATTTCTATCTCCAACTTTTTACTTTGGTGAATTTTATTCCCAACAAATTAATTTGGCGCATTTTACCCCAAACTTTTAAAGAACTTGCAAATTTTACCTTCCACCGTTTTTTTTAAATGAATATAAAAAAAGACTTAAACATATTTTTAGTCCCTCAAATCTAAGACATTTTTTGTTTTAGTCCCTCAATTAAAAAATTGTTTTTTTTTAATCTTCAAATTCGCAAAATGTTGTTTTTAGTCCCTCATAGTGAATTTGAAAGTATTTTTAGTCCTCCAAAATGAAGTTGAGTGACTAAAAACAATATTTTACAAATTTGAGGGGCTAAAAAGAACAAATTTTTAATTAGAGGACCAAAAGCAAAAATGTTTCAAATTTGAAGGACTAAAAACATATTTAAGGCTATCAAAAATTATAAGAGATAAAAGATAGAATAAATTGGTATTAATTTTACCACTTTACCTTTCTAATTTTTAATAACAGTGACAATAAAATCATACAACAATTTTAAAATATGAAAATGTGTAGAGAAAAATTATAATTTGTAAAAGTATAGGTAATTTAGATTTTTTTTGTCATGACATTATGTATTCTATAAAAGCTTGTAATATTTTTTCTATGAAAATATTATAAATTAGGTTAAATTATGTTTTAGGTCCCTCTGAAATTTTTCATATTATTTTTGTCCCTCTAAATTTGAAATGTATCATTTTGGGTCCGTAAAGTGTTTTAGGTAGTGTTTTATATAAGGGTAAAAATGATTTAGATAACATTTAAAATGAAAAAAAAAAAATACACATTTCAAAATTAAAGGACCAAAATAATACGAAAAATTTTAGAGGATCAAATTCGAACATTAGTAATTTTAAAGGAGCTAAAACATAATTTACCCTATAAATTATTTCTTTGCACCCACTAGAAGAAAAAAATCTGGATCCACCATTGTTTGTGTAGCACAAAGAGTTTTTTAAAATTAAGATCTATATCTTATATGGAGCTTCAAGGTTTTTTTAAGGATTTTTATGCGTATTAATTAAAAAATTGAAACAAAATTAAGTGAAAACAATATATATATATATGTGTGTGTGTGTGTGTGTGTGTGTGTGTGTGTGTGTGTGTGTGTGTGTGAGTTACTTAACTTTTTTACCATTGAAGTAAATTTATGTATGAGTTGCTTAAATGTGATGTAGTATTGTAGGAACCACTTAAATTGTTTTTATATAACATAAGATATCATAATGGGTATCTTAAATTGAGAGCATTAGAGATACTTTTAAAAATTATAATTGTAAATATATGACCAATAAAAAATTAAATTTGTTCACTATTTATTATATAATGTTGATAATTAGATATTAATTTTGATAATTTTAATATTAAATAATAACATGAATTATTTATTATATAAATTTTATAATTAAATATTAATTTTGATCATTTTAATATTAAGTAATAATATTAAATATTATGCAAGTATTTATGCTAGAAGTTACTTTTTAAAATGAGTTAATGTTGCTTTAAAATATATTTCATGAATAATAATTAAAAGTAATTTTATAAATATATAAAAAATTAAAAAGAATTCATAATATTTTATTTTAATTAATAATTAAGTATAGAAATTAAGAAATAAAATATGTTTCTAGGAGCTATTGGTTTATGTTAGATGACTATATTTTAAACATGTCTTATTAGTATCCATTTACTTTAAATTGTGAACTTTGACAGCATTCATTTACAACTTTGAAATACGTATGAAACGTTACATCATGTTTATACATGATTAGTCTACCATTTTCCACATCCCTCATATAAATTATCTATCAGGTACCATAAAAAAGAAAGTTTATGATTTATGGTCTTTATTTTGAAATTATACTTGAAATGAATTTCACTAGTTGTATACATAGTATTTGTTCATAACCGCTTATTAGGTACTTGTGGACCTTTCAAGATTGGACATTGTTATTAAAGTACATATAGGAAAATTTCACATCCCATTCTATGTCGCTTCGAAATTATATCTTATTTACAAGGCGAATTATTTTCTCTTTCTAGATCTAACATGATATAACATTAGCATTTTGTTTTATGAAATTAAATTTTAAAAAAAAATGTGAAGAATTTCTCCATATTCTCCATATTTTGAAATTTATGAAGTTTATTAAGTCCATTTAAAACAAAGATGAGATAGATTCTATTCTCAACAATATATATATATATATATATATATATATATATATATTTCAGAGAGAGAGAAATGTTAAGATATTAAATTTATAATAATTATTTTTTTCTCCATATATATAGATTGGTATGAAAAGTTATATATTTAATAAACATTTTATAAATCTAAAAAATCAATGTAATTTAATAAATATAATATTTAATAACATGATTAATGTAAGTTAAATATTATGTTTAAATGTAATAATTAATATTGTACAAACAATTTCTATTGTAAAATATGTTTTATAAAAAAATTTAAAAATCATAAAAAAAATAAAAAAAATTAATTTATATGCGTTGACGTATTTAATTTTTAATGTTTAATTTTTATTGAATAATATATATATATATATATATATATATATATATATATATATATATGTCATTAAATAATATATTTATTGAATATAAAATATTTATTCAATTTAATAAACATTTGACTTTTCATATAATGTATATATGTTATACATAAATATATATTCAAAATATTCATTATTTTTATTATTGTAAAAAAATTAGTTTATAAAGCAAATTTTAAAATAAAAATTGTTTTTTATAGTATTAATTATTATATTTATTAAATTTAATATTACATAATATTAATCATATTATTAAATTGTACCTAAAAGTATTATATTATTAAATATTGTATTTATTAAATAACATATGTTTATTACATTTAATAAATGTTTATTTAATTATATATTTTTAATATATATACATTATATGAAAAGTCATATATTTATTAAATGGAATAAATATTTTATATTCAATAAATATGTTATTTAATGATATATATATATATATATATATATATATATATTATTCAATAAAAGTAAACATTAAAAAATTAAATACGAGAACATATATAAATTATTTTTTTATTCTTTTTATGATTTTTTAATTTTTATAAAACATATTTTACAATACAAATTGTTTGTACAATATTAATTATTACATTTATTAAGCATAATATTTAACTTACATTAATCATGTTATTAAATATTATATTTATTAAATTACATCGATTTACTAGATTTATAAAATGTTTATTAAATATATAATTGTAAGGGTAAAAATCACAAAAAATAGAATTAAATATGGATTTAAAAAATTTCGCAACTTTTTTTTTTGTAAAAAGCTATCGTCTGTTTAAAAGACAAGTTGTATAAACAACAGACAAATGATGATAATTGATAATTCCAACTGTGAATGTCGAGAATGCTGCTAATCGAGAAAAGATGCAATCCTACTTTTGAGATTGGTTGAAGGGCTAAAGTCTCTGGCTCTCTGCTATTCCTGGAAGAGATTGAATTTTTTATCTGAGATTTCCATTTTAAAACCAATTTGCGGGGACTCAACAGTTTTTGGTGCTTGCTTTCTCAAATGGCTACACAATGCAACTGGTGTTTTGGACATGTTTCAGGTTGAGCCTCGGTATGCTTCCAATCTTAAATAGATGAAAATAACCATACACTGCCTAACAGACCATACAGCAAACCATAGGAGACAAAATGATGTTAAGCTTTTGACTTCAACATTTTTTTAATTCCTGTAAAATAAACAAGCTTTGGTTTTGATTCGTGTAAAATTTTTCTTCGCTTGTTTATTTTAGAGATATGAAAAAGCAAAGAAATTAAAATATTAAAATTATTTTATATGAGGAAAATCGAGAGGATGATTTAAAGCATATATTTTGTTTTTGTTGAGAGTGAAATTTATTTCTCCTTCTCATTACCACTTCTATTGGTTTACGATTAGTTGCCAGTTATTTTATCAGCAACACTCCCTGAGATTTCGTATAAAAACACAAACACCCCTACTTTTTTAACCATTATTTTCACCTCCCTTGTAGGGGGTGTTAGGGTAAGGTTTGAGAGGGCATCAGTGTAATTTTTTCAAACATATAAGGAAGTATTAGTATAATGTTTTCAAACTGAAATGGGGGTTAATATAGGAAAATAAAAAAGGATGGGGTTATGTGTAATTTGATAAAAACTTAGAGGGTGTTGCTATAATTTGCTCATTTTATTTAGTTGTTATTATTTAACTAGGGATTGATTTAGACACACAAAAATGAGATAAAAGCTAATTGGAATACCATGTAATTTACTTTCTTATTTTTGCATAATAATTTAACCAGGTTTATATTATTTATTAATGATTCGTATTGACTGAGGAAACCGAACTTTCCATTGAATATTTAAGATGGTTGACTTGACGGGACAACTATTTATTAAACTTAACCTTCGACCAAACAGATGACCTCATTAACTTCTTTTAATCACTCGTTAAGATATCGTGACCGTGATATCATGGTGGATTTGTTGAGGGAGAAATAAATTTTCTACCACCACAATCATACAAGAATTTCCCATAATTTACATTTACCCTTATATTTAAACTGACTTAGTTGTTGTTTGTTTCAATTCAAACATTCTTCTAATGCTACGCATGTGGAGAACCAAGCTACAAATTAGGCCATCAACAAATCAGGATAGTTGGAGCAACAGAATTATGTATATTTAAAGATTGTCCACAAGCCCTACATCTTCGCACTATAGGTTCCTTTGTCTAATAAAATTTTTATGCTCTCTGATCTTGACTTCCTAGCATTAAGGCACGAATTATGTAGTATATAATCAAAGTCAATAGAACCATAGTTGCTTTCTGTAATCAAAATCAAATCTAGCAGCTAAAACAGCAATTTGAGCTCTAAACCAAGTACCAAATTGCTAATAAAATCCATGTTTTGTGATTTGTGAAGGACAAACAATTTCCACGCTTGGAATCTATATCTATATTCTATATTTTTATAGATGCTTCAGTGATCTGTCTATTGAGGAAAGAATAAATATTGTGCTCTAACTCTCCGTGTATACATTATTATACAATACCCCATATACATCCCCCAAAATGCATTTCATGTGCTATAACTGATGCTGGATCACAACAAGAGGGATTTGATTTGATCACATGGTCTCAGCTAGAACTAAGGCAGGTTTATTGCATGTGCATTTCAAGCTGTTTGCTTATATGTCAGAAAAACTGAAAATAAATGGCCAATCTACCTTGTGCAGTAGTAATAAACTGGAACATCAGGCAAAAATATCTTTTCATTTTATCTATAATGACAAAATTGTATGGTATGGTATGGTATGGACTTATTTTTGTATCAAGTAAGCAAGCATACAATTATACTCATTTTCCTTTGAAACTCTATTCCCTTGCTATGATATTTTATACTGCACAAATCTGTGAGACACTGTCATGCTATCACTTTAACCCCGTGCAGAGTGCAGAAAAACAGCTCAAGTAGATTACAAGCCACACCTCCAAAACAGCATCAAAGCAAAGAGAAACAAATGACATAAAGAACCTTAGCCTCAATAAATCACTGGTTTCATGTCCTTGATGCAACCTTAGCATCATTGAAAGAATAGGCTTACTTACACATCTGAACGAGTAGTTAAAGATCATGAAGTGTAGCCAGCCAGATATATTTTTAAAACAACTCATAGGCTAGTTTACAAAAATATAAACACTTCAACCTCAACAATTTATCAAACAAAGAAGTCTTTTGTAATGTAAACTTTAGGTTGTCCAATAAGTCATCCTTCACCACCATGGAAATGGCTTCAGGGCTGTTGGAGTATTCGAGGTTGTTATTGTTGTTGCCATCTTTGTTGAACTCAGTGGATCCACATAAGCTTCGCGGTGATGTTGGTGACATCGCAGCTGATCAGGTTGGGGACTCACATCTACGGTTAACAACTCTTGGTTGGGGTAGGTTTGAATCCAAGTCAAGTTTTGAGGTGTTTCCATTTCTGCCACTCATGGTTTTGTATCTTCTTTTTACCAAAGTATGTTGCCTATTTTGACTGAAACCATTTAGATAAAAGCACATAAAAGATTCCAATTAAAAATATAGCAAGATGAGTATCTATGTACCTTAAAAGGCTTGAAAGAGCAATATTTAGCTAAAGGTAATTCAAGGTGTGAAGGAGAAAAAGAGTGGGGTGAATGGTGCAGAGGAGAATGCCATAACAAACTCCAACCCCAACCATGTGATATGTGTTCAAGGGCTAGACCTTAGGCCATTTTATATAAGGAAAATGGAGGGGGTGATTTAAAGCATATATTTTGTTGAGTGAGATTTATTTCCCCTTCTTCTCATTACCACTTCTATTGGTTGATGATTAGTTGTCAGTTATTTTATTAAGTTGTTATTATTTAACTAGGGATTGATTTAGAGACAAGAAAATGAGATAAAAGCTAATTGAATTACCGTGTAATTTACTTTCTTATTTTTGCTTAATAATTTAACCCGATTATATTATTTATTAATGATTCGTATTCACTGAGAAAACTGAACTTTCCATTGAAAATTTAAGATGGTTGACTTAACGAGGTGACTATTTATTAAGCATAAACTTCGGCCAAGCATATGACTGCATTAACTTCTTTTAATCACTCATTAAAACATCATGACCGTGATACCCATATTGCATCTGATATCATGACCGTGATACCCATATTGCATTCTATCAATTATCATATATACCTACTAAATAAGTCTCATGTAGCATAATATGGTAGGTTCATTCAAATATTGATCCTCCACACTCAAAAGACTTAGAATGTTCTAGCCAGTAGGAAGAATTAATGGGCCAATTTGTTTAAACTTAAAAAAGTTATTTTAAAAAAGTGATTTTTTAAGAAGCAAATAGGGTTTGCTTCTAAAAAAAGCATAAAATTACCTTTTTTTTTAACAAAAAAAAAAGAAAACAGTTTAGACAAACACATCAAAAAAGTAAAAAATTCCTTATTTTACTTTAAAAAAAGTATTTTTAAAAAAAAAACTTAAACATACAGGCCTAATATTTGAAAGCTAAATAAAATTTAAGATCAACATATATTTTGATTGTATTAACTTTTTCCCTTTTACAAATTACACTTGGCTGCTCCAGTCAGACTCTTTGATGACGTGAAAAGTCACTGAATTGCCAATGTGACTGTTACATCATCAATTAATGTTGTTACTCGACAACAAAGACTAAAATTACTAACAAAGAAAAAGTATAAGAACAAAAAATGCTAAAAAAAAATATTTAAGGACTAAACATGAAATTTGCAAAAAATGTAGGGACCAAAAACATAATTAAAAGACTAAAAATGTAATTTAGACTATTTATATTTTACAACGATTTTAAACCACTAGTAAGTCAAAGGACCAAAACGAATTAAATTTGAGAGTTAAATGACCAAAATGACTCAAATTTAAAAGTTAAAGGATTAGAACGAAACTAATAGACTTTTATGTAAATTTTTATCCCATAATGATTAGGGTTGATCAAAATAACCGGTTATAAAAAGTTTAACCATAACCATAATTAACCGGTTATATAATAACCTGTTGATTAAAAATGGTTATAAAAATTAACCATATATGACAAGTGGTTATTATAACCAAACTATAACCATTATGAAAACAGGTTATTTAACCGGTTATATATCCAAAATCGATTATATGACTGGTTATAACTAAAATAGGTTATATAACTAGTTACACATCTTAAATTAATAATTGATTTTGGTGTTTAAAAAAGAGTTTTAATCTTTAAAATTAATTTTAATTAAACACAACACAATTATTCATGCATAAAATCGGTTGTAAAAATTTAATAAATTATAAAAAATATTTTTTATTTTTAAAACAGGTTATATAACCGATTAACGTTATGGATATATAACCGGTTATGGTTTGGTTATAATAACCACTTGACATATGGATTATTAAATGATTATGGTTAGGTTATTCAAATAACCTAACCATGCCATGAACAACCTTAAATGATGTATAAAAAGTTTCCTCCACAATATTTTTATTTATAATATATTTAATAACTATAAATTTAAAAAATAAATTGTATACTTAAATATATAATAATAATAATAATAATAATAATAATAATAATAATAATAATAATAATGATGATGATGATGATGATGATGATGATGATTGACATTTATGTTTTCATTTAACGTAATTATTTATTTTATATTTTGAATCATGATGTATTTTTATGTAAAATTATTTTCTCCTTGTGGTATTATTATCTATTAATTATAAATTATTTTAGATATAAAATTAATAATTTTTAATTATATAGTAATAAATGATTGAATGACAATATAAAACTTTTACAACATTAATATACTTAAATTAAATTTTTACATTATTAATATAATACATCTTATATTGTATATATTAATAGTTTATTTTTTTTAAATAATTAAAAATTTTAATAATGAAATTTTAATATGATTTTTTTTACATTTTTTACATCCCTTTTCATTTTATTTTGCTAGGGTATGATGTTTTTCTTATGTGAAAGTTATTTCATAAAATATGATCAGATAATCGACATTAATTATGGAGGAGATTTCACAAATAATTGAGGATACTTTTTATATATCATAATGGTATAAAACTTTAAAAAAAATCCTATTAGTTTCATTTTGATTCTTTAACTTTTAAATTTGAGTCATTTTTTATGAGTAAATTTGAGTCATTTTGGTCTTTGAACTTTCAAATTTAAGTCACTTTGATCCTTTAGTTTAATAATGATTTGAAATCGTCGAAAAGTGTGATTTATAAATGCCACAAAAGGTAAAATACTAATGACTTTACTTTCAAGTTGATAGAAGGATCAAAATGACTTAAATTTGAAAGTTAAGGCCAAAATGAATCTTTTAAAAGATAAAAGACTAAAATGAATCTTAAAGACAAGATAAAGGACCAAAAATATATTTTAGACAAAAATATATTATTAAATAAAAGGTAAACAATAAAAAAATTAATGCATAAAACATATATATATATATATATATATATATATATATATATATATATATATATATATATATATATATATATATATATAGGGATTTCCTAACTTGCACCTACTTGTTTTTCAAGAGGAGTAAGTTAGCAAGTTACACCTTGAGTGTATTTTAAGAAATTGTAGTTTATAACTTGCTAACTTACTCCTTCTAAAAAATAAGTGGGTGTAAGTTAACAAATCTCTTTAAAATATTCATTGTTTTTAATCTTTAAAACATTAATTTGTAAAGCATATTTTATTTTATAATAGAAATTGTTTTGTATAATATTAATTATTACATTTATTGAATATAATATTTAACTAACATTGATCATATTATTAAATATTATATCTATTCAATAACATAGATTTATTATATTTAATAAATATTTCTCAAATATAACATTAATTATTACATTTATTAAATAAAATATTTAATTGACATTAAATAAAATAGATTCATTAGATTTAATAAATGTTTATGAAATACATTACTTTTCACCCCAATATATGTACATGGAGGAAACAATAATTATAATAAATAAATTTAGTATATTAACATTTCTCTCTCTCCCTCTCTCTTTATATATTGAAGTGAATCAGTCGGTCATTAGAAGGGGTGTTGAATAGTGACCATTTACTGATCTGGCTCTTTTGCACTAGCACACTAGCTTCTGAACTTCTCTTCGAGCTTCTCAGCTTTGAGAATCAGAAGACTAGTAGGAGTAACCCATTTCCTTACAAGTACTATTGGATGTAATGATGTGTACTAAGACAAATCACCAAGTACTTGTTGGTTATTGCTTCAAAACCTACTCACAAATGATACATAATCTATTAGCTTCAGTTTATGGTTCTCATTTGGTTGCACTAAGTAGGATTGCTTCTTGATGATAAAACATTTTTATAAAAATCCCTTAATCAAAGATCAACTTTAAGTTACTAAACATGCCTTTGTAAAAACAATTTTAAGCTCATAACAACAATAATAAGGAGCATTAAGAAAGAAAATAACACACCAATGATTTATACTGGTTCACCCAACCTGAGTTACGTCCAGTCCCTACAATTGGAGGCTTTCCACTAAGACCAAGCACACTGTGGTATTCTTTCTTTCCTGAAGCCTCTCTAGGCTCTTACAACCAGTGTTCTCTAAGCTTCTACAGGCTCACCCAAGTATTCTTTCAAGAAGCCTCTCCAAGCTTAACCCTCAGTAGCACATGCTACTAGACACACACAACCACATGTTGTGTTGCCCAAACCCTAAGAAGCTGCAGTTCCCTGACTGCCCTTCCTAGTTCTCTTTAGAAGCACCTCTGCTGGACATACACAACCACCTGTTGTGTTCCCTAGACCCTAAGAAGCCAAAATCCCCTGACTTCCCTTCCTAGTTCTCTTTAGCAGCACCTCTGTTGGACACACACAGGCACCTGTTGTGTTCCCTAAACCCTAAGAAGTCATAATCCCCTAACTGCCCTTCCTAGTTCACTTTAGCAACACCTTTATTGGACACACACAACCACCTATTGTGTTCCCAGAACTTCAGAAGCAGTAGTCACCTGACTACTCTTCTAAGCTCCCTTCAGTAGTACCTACCACTAGCTACACACAGTTACTTGTTGTGATCCCTTCACACCAAGGGAGTGGTGGACAAAACACTTTCGATTTAGGCACAACTGGCTTTCACCTAGAGTGTTATGGGCTAAGGAAGTTCCTTCAGATAGGGGTTTGTCAACTGACATTTACTCACTATTTTGGCAACCTTCCTTGCACTTAACTCCTTTGCACTTGATCAATTTATAGACTTGATCAAGGAGCTAGTTGTTTGTGGCTGTTGAAGGTTGAATTCAAATGCTGCATGAGTTGTCCATGTTCATGCAGGTAGCTGTTCTACTCAATTTAACCTCAACCATACAACTTATTAAGTTGTCTTCTTCATCTCTGCTTTTGCTCCACTGTCACCAGCTTTCACCTTATATCCGTTGAAGGATCTGCTGAGAAAGATTCTTTGGTGCTAATTGTGATCTTGGTGACTTCCATATGAATTTGAATTTTGAATCATGGGAAGTTTTCTGGAGATTGTTTCAGCAGCAAGTCTTTTGGAGAAAAGTGGTTTACTGCTTTTGACAATCTCTCTTCTACTATTGGTTGCTAGTTCTTTTTCGATTAGGACAACTATTTTCCTTTGAGTTCCTACGACTTAGACTATGTCAAGGATCATAAGGATTAACAACATCAGGATCAGTGTTTTCCAAGCACTGATGCATTTGACTGGTGTGTGCTTCTGGAGTGCGAGACATGTCTGTCTTCACATTCCAATTGCAATGCAACTACTGATGATCCTCAAGCCATGTGTAGCTTCTGATATCTACCCCTTGACTCAAGTTATCCCCAACATCATGCCTCTAATCATATATAGCTTTTGATATCTACACTTTGACTTGAAAAACATGATTGCCTCCAGCTTCTGAATAGCTTTTCTTCTGGTAGTCCTATTTCTGATTGCAGAATCTATGTCATGGAGAAGCTTCCACTGTAGGTTTATGCTTCACACATGTGCTATGCTTCTGAATATGTCCTGTCTTAATAAGAACACTTAAAACAACCATTAGTAGCTAAGTTCAGTAACTTTGATTTTGCTTCCTAATAGTTTGTCATCATTACAACACTTAGTTTCTGGAGGGATTTTGTCTCATATAATAAATATGAATATAAAATTGTTTTACACTGAATGCATATCCTATTTTCTCATATAATAAATATGAATATAAAATATATAATTGTTTAAATTTGAATGTTCATTTTTGTTATTATGGATATTATGTGCACATGTAATTGATTTTTATGTGTTTATAATTAATAATTTTTAAATATATTTATTGTAAAAATTAACATTTATTTTAATTTTTTTGAAATAGTGTGATTTTTATTAAATAGATGTAGTGATCAATTATTTTAAAATGATATTTTTAATCATTTTGAATATATTAATTACAATTATGTAATTGAAGTTTTGAATTGGTTAACCTTATGATGACATAACACTCTCAATCAGTGCAATAAAATTTTATTATTATTATTATTATTATTATTATTATTATTATTATTATTATTATATATGTTACTACTTTTTTTCTTATTATAAGTGAATTTAAAAGGGTGATGTTATTAATAATAATAACTACACTATTATTGCATTTTCTACAACTGTTTTATATTTATCATATATAATAATAGGTATTTATTGCAGTAAAAAAATAATAGGCATTTATTATTCTTTAAGATTTAAATATATAAGAATAAAAAATTAAAATGTCTTATAGTTGATTGTTATGAAAGGATTCTATTATTATTATTATTATTATTAAAGTCGGCCTAAGGATAAGACTACTAAAGTTCAAGTTTTAGGCCTACCAAAAAAAGATTATTTGCTATTAGTTTTTATAAAATAAAATAGGTCACATATGTTGACCAAAAGGCTCATCATATAACTATCACTTAAAGTAAAAAGAAATTTATCTTAAAGTTTGTTTTAGGTTTCACTCATTATTGGACTGACTTGAATTATTATTATTATTATTATTATTATTATTATTATTATTATTATTATTAAATTTAATCAGTGTTGTAGGTTATGAACTATTTAATTGATGAATTTAATGTACTACTATTACTGCTACTGTTATTTGTTGTAAATTGAAGATATAATATATAAATTAGGTACTAGTTTTTTTTCCGCTCAAAATGAGAAAGGATTGAATATATTCAATAGTAAAATAAAAAAAATGTATATAAGAATATGTATGAAAAACTTGAATAATAATGATCAAAACATGAAATAAAATAACTATAAAATGAGAAACAAAAAGAAAAACATGCACAAAAGTAATACTAGAAAGAATAGAAGCAATAATAAAAGACTTAGTTGTGATGTTAAAGTAGTGCATTAGTTTTTTATCCCTACTTCTCATCAATATTTGAAAACTAAAGAAACATCTAAGATTAACATATATTTTAATGAGATTCAAATTTCTTTCCTTTTTCTTCTTATTGTCACTTCTGTCTATTGACGATGAGTTGTCAATGATGTTTTATTGAGTTGTTAGTATTTAACTAGAGGCTAAATTAGAGACAAGAGAACGATATAAAAGCTAATAAAATTACAAGTATTGATAACGTAAAATAATTTCACATTCATAATAAGTCGAAAGTAAAAATGATTTTACTCATTTGTTAATCAAATAAGAAATTCAATGATAGATAATTTAAATACCTTGTAATTTACTCTCTTATTTTATATAATCAACTTTAATTAATATTAATTAATGATCCATATCGACAAACAATATTGACTACCCAAATATTTAAGATGGTCAACCTGTTGAGGTAACCGTTTATTAAGCATAACCTCCCTGACAGGCAGTGCTATTTACGCTTAACTCTTTTGTGATTTTCTTACTAAGGGAGATAAAGGTAAAAAGTGAAGCGCAACTACCACATCTTATAGAAAGGACTAAGAAAAAAGATAAAAGAAAAAGATAATATAAAAATTCCTAAAAAGATGATTCCTAGCTTAAATGGTAACATGTCCTACTTGCAACAAAAAATGCAGAAATGGCAATAGGGTAGCCTTGTTCTGGTTCTTTATCCCCTTTTTTTGGTGGGCTTGTTATTGTCATTGAGAAAATGAATCAAATCCATGCTTTTGCATTTGGGGCACTTGAGGTCACCCTTACTGAGCATCACATACATAAGGCAGTGAGGGCACCCTACTGGCACCAGGGAAATGGCTTCAGGGTTGTTGGAGTATTCGAGGATGTAATTCTTGTTGCCATCTTGGTTGAACTCATTGGATCCACATGAACTTTGTGGTGATGTTGGTGACATCGCTGCTGATCGAGTTGGGGACTCACGTCTAAGGTTAACAACCCTTGGTTGGGGTAGGTTCGAATCCAAGTCAAGTTTTGGAGCATTTCCATTTTTGCCACTCATGGTTCTGCCTCCTCTTTTTATCAAAGTATGTTGCCTATTTTGACTGAAACCATTTAGATAAAATAAGCACATAAAATATTCCAATTAAAAAAAAATAGCAAGGTGAGTATCTATGTACCTTAAAGGGCTTGAAAGAGGAATATTTGGCTAAAGGCAATTCAAGGTGTGAAGGAGAAAAGGAGTGGGGTGAATGGTGTAGAAGAGAATGGCATAACAAACTCCAACACCAACCAAATGATCTGTGTTGAAGGGCTAGACCTTAGGCCATTTTATATAAGGAAAATGGAAGGGGTGATTTAAAGCATGTATTTTGTTGAGAGTGAAATTTATTTCCCCCGCTTCTCATTACCACTTCTATTGGTTGACGATTAGTTGCCAATTATTTTATTAAGTTGTTATTATTAGGGATTGATTTAGAAACAAGAAAATGAGAAAAAAGCTAATTGGATTTCCATGTAATCTACTTTCTTATTTTTTGCATAATAATTTAACTAGATTTATATTATTTATTAATGATTCTTTCTTTTTATCAGCCAAATGTTAGTTGTTAATGTGTTAGTTTTTTGTTAACGGGGGGATTTGAACCAGCAACCTATCCCTCTCTCCCTTCTCCCTTCACCACCAAACCAACCTTATAACTCTCATTTATTAATGATTCGTGTTGACTGAGGAAATCGAACTTTCCGTTGAATATTTAAGATGGTTGACTTGAAGAGGTGACTATTTATTAAGGATAATGTTCGGCCATGCA
Source organism: Pueraria montana var. lobata (assembly GCA_026413185.1). Taxonomy (NCBI): domain Eukaryota; kingdom Viridiplantae; phylum Streptophyta; class Magnoliopsida; order Fabales; family Fabaceae; genus Pueraria; species Pueraria montana. Next base: position 36,389,647 of record CM048650.1, on the reverse strand, counting down.
GATAACCGCATTAACTTCTTTTAATCACTCATTAAAACATCATGACCATGATACCTATATTGCATCTGATATCTTGACCGTGATGCCCATATTGCATCATATCATTTATTAGATATACCTACTAAATAAGTCTCACATAGCATAATATGGTAGGTTCATTCAAATATTGATCCTCTGCACTCAAAAGACTTAGAATGTTATAGCTAGTAGGAAGCATTATTGGACCAGTTTGTTTAAACTTAAAAACTTATTTTAAGAAAGTGATATTTTAAGAAGCAAATAAGATTTGCTTCTTAAAAATACAAAAAAATTCCCTTTCTAAAAAAAATAGTTTAGACAAACACATCAAAAAAAGTAGAAAATTGCTTATTTTATTTAAAAAAAGTACTTTTAAATAAAAAAAACTTAAACAAACACGCCTAATATTTGAAAACTAAATAAAATTTAAGATCAACATATATTTTGATTGTATTCATTTTTTTCCCTTTTACAAATTACACCTGGCTGCCCAGTTAGATTCCTTGATGATGTGAAAAGTCACTAGATTGCCAATATGACTGTTACATCATCAATAAATGTTGTTACTCGATAGCAAGGACTAAAACTGCTAACAAAGAAAAAGTATAAGGAACAGAAATGCTAAAAAAATGTTTAAGGACTAAAAATGAAATTTGCAAAAAATGTAGGGACCAAAAACATAATTAAGAGACTAAAAATATAATTTAGCCTATTTATATTTTACAACGGTTTTAAACCACTAGTAACTCAAAGGACCAAAATGAATTAAATTTGAAAGTTAAATGACCAATATGACTTAAATTTAAAAGTTAAAGGATTAGAATGAAACTAATAGACTTTTATGTAAAGTTTTATCCCATAATGATTAGGGTTGCTCAAAATAAACAATTATAAAAAGTTTAATCCTAACGATAATTAACCAGTTATATAATAATCGGTTAATTAAAAATGGTTATAAAAATTAACCATATATGGCAAGTGGTTATTATAACCAAAACATAACCATTACGAAAACAAGTTAAATAGCCTGTTATTTAACCGGTTATATATCCAAAACTAGTAATATGATCGATTATAACTAAAACTTGTTATATAACTAGTTACATATCTTAAATTAATAATTGATTTTGGTCTTTAAAAATAGTTTTAATCTTTAAAATTATTTTTAATTAAACACGACACAATTATTAATGCATAAAATCAGTTGTAAAAATTTAATATATATAAAAAATATTTTTTATTTTTAAAATCGATTAAATAACCAGTTAACATTATGGATATATAATTGAATATATAATTGGTTTTTCATAATCGGTTATGGTTTGGCTATATTAACCACTTGACATATTGATTATTAAATGATTTTTTTATCTATAGGAATCGAAGACAGATACCAGGGGATTTACAACAACTCACGTACCCTGCTCAACCAACTGAGCTAGACCCTTTGATCGATTATTAAATGATTATGGTTAAGTTATTCAAATAATCTAACCATATTTTTATAGAGTCCTAAATTATGTATAAAAAGTCTCCTCCACAATATTTTTATTTATTTGATAATATATTTAATAAATATAAATTTTTAAAATAAATTGTATACATAATTATGCACACACACACACACACACACACACACACACACACACACATATATATATATATATAGTGAGAGAGAGAGATAATAACAATTCACAATTATGTTTATTTTATAATTTGAATCTTGATGTATTTTTATGCAAAATTATTTTTTCCATGTAATATAATCTATCAATTATAAATTATTTTAGATATAAAATTAATAATCTTTAATTATACAGTAATAAATGATTGATTGACAATATAAAGCTTTTACAATATTAATATACTTTAATTAAATTTTTACATTATTAATATAGTTCATCTTACATTGTATATATTAATAGTTTATTTTTTAAATAATTAAAAATCATAATAATGAAATTTCAATATGTTTTTTTCACATTTTTTACATCGCTTTTCATTTTATTTTGCTAGCGTATGATTTTTTTCTTAAGTGAAAGTTATTTCATAAAATATGATCAGATAATTGACATTAATCGTGGAGGAGATTTTCACAAATAATTGATTTTTATATATCATAATGGGATAAAACTTTACATAAAATCCTATTGGTTTTATTTTGATTCTTTAACTTTTAAATTTGAGTTATTTTGGTCTTTAAACTTTCAAATTTGAGTAACTTTGATCCTTTAGTTTACTAATGATTTGAAATTGTTGAAAAATGTGATTTATAACTGCCACAAAATGTAAAATACTAATGACTTTAATTTCAAGTTGACGGAATTATCAAAATGACTTAAATTTGAAAGTTAAAGTCAAAATGAATCTTTTAAAAGATAAAGGACTAAAATGATTTTTTTTTGTGTACAATGGTTGTACTGAGGTTGAAACCTACGATCTCATGCATTCTACCCCAACCCCCCACCACTAAAATGAATCTCTTAGACAAGATAAAGGACCAAAAGTATATTTTAGACAAAAATATATTATTAAATAAAGGCTAAAATATAAAAAATTTAATGCATAAACATACATAAATTAAAATAGGGATTTGTTAACTTGCACCTACTTATTTTTCAAGAGGAGTAAGTTAGCAAGTTACACCTTGAGTGTATTTTAAAAAATTGTAGTTTATAGCTTGCTAGCTTACTTCTAAAAAATAAGTGGGTGTAAGTTAAAAAATCTTTTTAAAATATCCATACTATATATTAAATACTATATTTATTGAATAATATATTAAATACTATATTTAATCAATATAAAATATTTATTAAATTTAATAAATGTGTAACTTTTCATAATATATGTATACATATATATATATATAATATATATATAGAGAGAGAGAGAGAGAGAGAGAGAGAGAAATATTAATATATTAAATTTATTTATTATAATTATTGTTTTCTCCATGTATATATATTGGTATGAAAAGTAATATATTACATAAACATTTATTAAATCTAATTATTTTATTTTATTTATTGTCAATTAAATATTTTATTTAATAAATGTTATATTTAATAAATATTTATTAGATATAATAAATCTATCTTATTGAATAGATATAATATTTAATAATATGATCAATGTTAGTTAAATATTATATGTAATAATTAATACTATACAAAACAATTTCTATTATAAAATAAAATATGAGTTATAAATTAATGTTTTAAACAATTAAAAATAATGAATATTTTAATGAGATTTGCTACACCCACTTATTTTTTAGAAGAAGTAAGTTAGCAAACTTATAAACTATAATTTCTTAAAATACACTTAAGGTGTAACTTGCTAACTTACTCATGTTGAAAAACAAGTAGGTGCAAGTTAACAAATCCCTATTTTAATTTATGTGTGTTTATGTATTAAATTTTTTATTGATTACCCTTTATTTAATGATATATTTTTGTCCAAAATATACTTTTGGAATTTATCTTGTATTTAAGATTCATTTTAGTCTTTTATCTTTTAAAAGATTCATTTTGGCTTTAACTTTCAAATTTAAGTTATTTTGATCCTTCTGTCGACTTGAAATTAAAGTCATTAGTATTTTACATTTTGTGGTATTTATTTTTAGGAAACATTTTGTGGCAGTTATAAATCACACTTTTTGACGATATCAAATCATTAGTAAACTAAAGGACCAAAGTGACTCAAATTTAAAAGTTAAAAGACCAAAATAACTCAAATTTAAAAGTTAAAGAATCAAAATGAAATTAATAGGATTTTTTGTAAAGTTTTATTCCATTATGATATATAAAAAGTATTCTCAATTATTTGTGAAAATCTCCTCCATGATTAATGTCAATTATCCAATCATATTTTATGAAATAACTTTCACTTAAGAAAAACATCATCACTATCAAAATAAAATGAAAAGTGATGTAAAAAATGTGAAAAATAGTATTGAAATTTCATTATTAATTTTTTTAATTATTTAAAAAAAGTAAACTATTAATATATACAATGTAAGATGTACTATATTAATAATGTAAAAATTTAATTAAAGTATATTAATGTTATAAAATTAAACATTATTACTGTATAATTAAAAATTATTAATTTTATATCTAAAATAATTTATAATTAATAGATAATATATCACAAAGAGAAAATAATTTTACATAAAAATACATCAAGATTCAAAATATAAAATAAATAATTACATTAAATGAAAACATAGTTGTCAATTATTATTATCATTATTATCTCTCTCTCTCTCTCTCTCTATATATATATATATATATATATTTAATTAAGTATACAATTTATTTTTTAAAAATTAAATTTATTAAATATATTATCAAATAAATAAAAATATTGTGTTGTGTTTAATTAAAAATAAATAAAAATTAAAACTATTTTTAAAGACCAAAAACAATTATTAATTTAACATATGTAACTTGTTATTTAACCAGTTTTAGTTACAATCGGTCATATAACCAGTTTTGGATATATAATGGAGTCATTTTGGTCATTTAATTTTCAAATTTAACTCGTTTTGTTCCTTTGACTAACTAGTAGTTTAAAGCCGTTGTAAAGTATATGTTGAGTCATAAGACGAATCAAGACCCTCAATTATTTTGATTATATGCAAAACAAATATTAAGTAAAAAGATTGCGTCTTATAAATGCCAACAGACGAAAACGTTGTATCTGTGTCTGTAAGATACAGATGATAAGCAGACAGACGCTATAGTCTGAAGAAGCATTTAAAGGCATAGTAAATGCACTATCATTTTGTTATCTGTTTTGCAAGGAATGTTCATAGAACATCCTCCTAGGATCTATCGAAGTGCATAAAAGGGAATAAAAAGAAGAGTCAAAGTTTCTGAAGCTTTTCATGCCTCAAAAGACGCGCTACAGCTAACAATTAGTACTTGTATGAACAAGCGATGTGACCACTGCAGCAGAAGGATTTGGAGTATATCTCAAAAAAGATAAGCAGAATGTTTTATCAGCTCAGAATGACTGGTTGGTGACAAGCATTTAATGCTCGCATTAAATCCCCTCAACCACCCTCCTTCAAACGATAGTCAGGCATAAGAAAGAAGACCGTTTAGAGACAACGGTTACTTCCTCAGCAAGTGTGTATATAGAAGAAGATTTGAAATGCAAAAAACACATGAACTGAATTCAAATTCAAGCATTCTCCAAACCTTCATTCTTTATTTTGTAAAAAGCTCTCAAACCACTTTGTGTATCCTGAGAGAAAAAGACTTATCTCTTAATCTTGTATATTCGTCTGTAAGACGATAGCTCTAAAGTCTGTGCGTCCTTTGTAAAAACAAATCCAGTGATTTATTTTAGAGCCAAAAGTGGCTTGGTAGTAAATAATACTTGGTTTTTAGCTTGGAGAGCCTAAGTGTGAAACACTACTTGGGTGAGCCAGAAGCGGCAGTGAAAAATACTTGTAACTTGTGATAAGTTATTGGAACTTGGTGGTTTTCCAAGAACTGGACGTAGTCTCGGGGTGAGACGAACCAGTATAAACTCCTGTGTTGTCATTCTTTGTCTTACATCTCTTATAACTGCTTTGAACTGACTTTGGGTTGTGATTAAAACTTGTTTCATTTAAAAGACTTTCATCTGTTGAGTTATCGTCTATTGAAACATTTTTCTTAAAACTTCTATATCTGATCAGACGCTACACTCTGTTTATAAAAGTTTGTGAACTTTTTTTAAATTACAATTCAACCCCCCTTCTTGTGACTTTTGCCTTTACAGTTTGGTATCAAAGCTCAGCCTCTAAGGGTTGAGCACCTGACCGTGTCTAGAGGAAAAGATCCAGATGGCCAGTCACGGCAATTAGTTCATTCTTGAGGGAGCCTCTCTAACAAGGCCTCCAGCCTTTCTTGGAGATGACTATCCTTACTGGAAAGATCGTATAGAGATGTACATCAAGTCCAATCAGTATCAACTATGAAACATCATCATAAATGGAGATATTCCCATTACAAGGCTCGAGGATCAATGGACTCAATATGACTACAACATCCTCAGACTCAACAATAAGGCCAGATATACTCTGACCTGTGCGTTAACCAGAAATGAGTACAAGAAGGTGCGTAGACTGAAATTGGCCAAGGAGATTTGGGATTCTCTCTGCACCAACTATGAAGGAACAGAAGTTGTTCAACTAAGAAAAGCTGCCACTCTGACCAGACACTATGAAAGTTTCTCCATGAAAGAAGGAGAAAGTGTCGATGACATGTTTGGGAGACTTCAGGTCTTTCTCTCAGACCTGGAATCCCTTAGGCACGTACACTAAAGCTCAGGTCAACTTGAGGATTCTTGACAGCATGTCCAAAGTGTGGGAACCCAAGACCACAACTATCCAAGAAGCAAGGAACATGAGAACCCTGTCTTGGGATAAGCTGTTAGGAGTGCTACGAGTGCATGAAGTACATTTGCACAATAGAGATCAACTACCTACAAACAACACTAACAATTTTGCTGCTCTCAAAGTTGGTGAAACCAGCACCATCAAAGAAGAAAAGAAAAGAGCCCCCAAGGCCCTGAAGGTTCAAACAGAAGAATCAGACGAAAGCTCTGCCGAATCTACAGACGATGAAGTCACTCTCATGGCAAGAAAATTCAAGCAGATGCTGAAAAAGAAAACAAGTTCAGACAATCCTCCAGAAAGAAAGATTCCAGATTCAAGAAGAAAGATAAGGAGGACAGTCAAGAGATCATCTGCTTTGATTGCAGAAAGCCTGGACACATGAAATCTGAATGTCCAAGGCTAAAGAAAAAGAAGTACTACGGTGGCAAGAAAAAGAAGAAAAGTCTAATGGCCATATGGGAAGACTTAGACAGTGAGCAAAGCAGCATCTCAGACGATGAACAAGCAAATGTATGTCTAATGGCAGAGATAGAAGAAAAAGTTGAGGTAAAAACTTGTTTTGAATATGAAAGCTCATCTGATTCTTCATCAGACGATGAAGAAGAGATGCCTTATGATGTTTTACTTCAGAACTGTCATATGATCTCTCAGCAATGTAAAAAATTTAAACAAAAACTCAAACAATCTGTTTGTGAAATAGAATTGCTGAAGAAATCAAATGCAAAACTAGAAGAAAAAGTCAAGACTCTGGAAGAGAGCCTAAGTCAAACCAGCACCCCTAGTCAAAAAGACGATTCATCCACAGTTGAAAAACTAAGGAAAGAAGTAGCCTGTTTAACTAAGGACTTTGGGAAGTTTCTAAAGAGTTCTAACACTCTCACTATGCTTTTAAAATGTCATCAACATCCCCATGATAAATCTGGTTTAGGCTTAGAAAAAGATGCATCTGCTTCTACTCAGTCTGATCCAGACAAATGTGACTTCTGTGGAAAATCTTGGCACTCCAAGTTCAGATGCATACACAAGAAGAAGCAAATGTTTAAGGGCACTAATGCTGCTGGACCCAAAAAGATTTGGGTACCAAAATCTCAGATTATTCCCATTTCAGATATCCTTGGTAGGAAAAGGCAAGGGTTTGAGCTGGTACCTGGACAGTGGTTGCTCACGACACATGACGGGAGAAAGGTCTATGTTTCTAGACATAAAACTGATTGAAGGTGGAGCAATTGCCTTTGGAGGCATGGGAAAAGGACGCATCACAGGTATAGGTAAAGTTGGTATGTCCTCCCTAACCTCCATAGACAACGTCCTATATGTTGAAGGTCTGAGGTATAACCTACTGAGCATAAGTCAATTGTGTGACAATGGTTATATAGTCTCCTTCAACAAGGACAGATGCATAGTAAAAATAGATGATGGCAAGTCTGTCTTTTCTGCCAGACGATACAACAATTTATATGAAATTGATCTTATAAATCTTAGTAAGCAGAAGGTAACGTGTCTGCTATCCAGAGAAGATGAAAGATGGATTTGGCATAAAAAGCTTGGGCCTGTGAATCTGAAACACATTTCAAAAATTTTGAAAAAGGGTTTAGTAAGAGGATTGTCCGAGATTTCTTGGAAAACTCATATTCTCTGTGAAGCATGTCAAAAGGGGAAAAAAATTAAAACTTCTTTTAAATATAAAAATGTTGTTTCCACCTTCCAGACCATTGCAACTCTTGCATATGGATTTATTTGGTCCTACTAGAACGTTGAGTCTGGGCGGAAAGAAATATGGCTTAGTTATTGTTGATGACTATTCAAGATATACATGGGTATACTTCCTAGGCCATAAACATGAGTCTTTCAAAGTCTTTGAAATATTCTATAAACGAGTTCAAAATGAAAAAAGGCTTTTGCATCTCTAGCATCAGAAGTGATCATGGAACTGAGTTTGAAAATGCTGGGTTCAAATCTTTTTGCGAAAAGAATGGATTTTTTCACAACTTCTCTTCACCGAGAACACCTCAGCAAAATAGGGTAGTTGAAAGGATAAACCGAACTCTGCAAGAGATGGCTAGAACCATGCTCTGTGAGAACTCTCTTCCTAAACATTTCTGGGCAGAGGGTGTAAACATTGCTTGTTATGTTCAAAACAGAGTATTGATCAGACCTATAATTGAAAAGACTCCCTATGAACTATGGAAAGGAAGAAGACCCAACATTGCTTACTTTCATCCTTTTGGATGTGAGTGTTACATCTTAAACACCAAAGATCAATTGGGAAAATTTGATTCTAAAGTGGATAAAGGTATTTTTCTAGGATATTCTGATACATCTAAGGCCTACAGAGTTTTTAATACAAAGACCTTAGTTGTAGAAGAATCTATTCATGTTAAGTTCAATGATGGACTAACATCTAATAGGAGACTATTAGATCTTGAGGATGATTTTGTAGATATGTAGATAGGTCTGTCTGTCGCACCAAAGTCAGACGAAATTCAACCCTCTCAGGAAATTCTTCCTCAGATTGAAGGAGCGTCTGATTCTCAACCACAGACAAGAGACTGGAAATTCATGACTTATCATCCACAAGATCATATCATAGGAGATTAGAAAGAAGGTGTAAAGACCAAATCATTCTTCAAAGACCAAGCATCCTACGCCTTCGTCTCAGAAATAGAGCCAAAAATAATAGAAGAAGCCCTGACAGACAATGACTGGGTCTTAGCCATGGAAGAAGAATTAAACCAGTTTACCAGAAACAACGTTTGGACCCTTGTCCCCAAACCAAAGAACAAAAGCATCATTGGAACAAGATGGGTCTTCATAAACAAACTAGATGAACAAGGAAAGGTGGTAAGAAACAAAGCTAGATTAGTAGCTCAAGGCTATAATCAACAGGAAGGTATAGACTTCACAGAAACCTTTGCTCCTGTAGCTAGACTAGAAGCTATTAGAATCATGCTTGCTTTTGCTGCTCATAAAAACATTAAGCTTTTTCAAATGGATGTCAAGAATGCCTTCTTAAATGGTTTTATTGAAGAAGAGGTTTATGTTAAACAACCTCCTAGTTTTGAAGATTCAACTCTGACAGAACATGTTTTCAAACTCAAAAAGGCTCTGTATGGTCTGAAACAAGCACCTCGTGCTTGGTATGACAGACTGATCTCTTTTCTTTTAGAAAATGGTTTGTTGAGAGGCAAAGTAGATATTACTCTTTTCAGAAGAGAAGTTGGCAAAGATTTCATTATAGTTCAAATTTATGTAGATGATATTATCTTTGGAGCTACTAATGAATCTTTATGCAAGGATTTCTCTGACTTGATGAAAAGCGAGTTTGAAATGAGTATGATGGGAGAACTTAAGTTCTTCTTAGGACTTCAGATCAAACAAGATGCCAAAGGAATTTATATTCATCAACAGAAATATACAAGGGAGCTTCTTAAGAAGTTCAAAATGGAAGACGCTAAACCAATGAAAACACCTATGCATTCTTCCAATCCCTTAAGTAAAGACGAATCAGGTAAACCAGTAGATCAGATGATCTACAGAGGTATGATTGGCTCACTTCTTTATCTTACAGCCAGTAGACCTGATATTATGCATAACATCTGTCTGTGCGCTAGATTTCAATCAGATCCTAGAGAGTCTCATCTTAAAGCTGTTAAAAGGATCTTATGTTATCTAGTGGGAACCACTAACCTCAGTCTGTTCTATAAGAAAAATCAAGATTTCAGGTTAGTAGGAAATTTTGCGACGCAGACTATGCAGGAGACAGAGTTGAACGAAAAAGTACAAGTGGAGGATGTCACTTCTTAGGGCCCTGTCTCACTCATGGGCAAGCAAGAAGCAGAACTCTATTGCTTTATCTACTGTAGAAGCAGAATATGTGTCTGCTGCAAGTTGCTGCTCACAGCTGCTATGGGTAAAAAATCAGTTAGAAAATTACTCTAGTTATGAAAACAATATACCTGTATATTGTGACAATACTAGTGCAATCAATTTATCTAAAAATCCCATACAACATTCTAAGGCAAAGCATATTGAAATCATATATCATTTCATTCGTGATTATGTTCAATAAGGTGTTTTCGATATTAAGTTTGTAGATATATACAGATCACCAATGGGATGATATCTTTACAAAGCCTTTGTTTGAAGATCGTTTCGTCTGTATAAGGAACCATCTGCATATGCACATGCTTTCAGATTAAACATTTGCATTTCACCAGACGATACCCTTCGTCTGATTTTCTCTTCTTTAATCTGTTGGAACTAATGTGTGTTCAAGTATACAGATGTTAAGGTGCTCACGTTCTCAATGGTTATAAATCTTTTCATTTTTCTCTCAAAATGTGCGTCGCCCTTTTCGCCATGATGAGACAGTTTTCGAAAAGTTTTTAATGATATTAAAATCACTCTTTTTATGACGTTCTCTCTCCTTTCTCATCTCTGGTATAAAAGGATGAAGTGCCTAAAGAATAAGGTTCTTTTGATCTTTCTTATCTTTTTGAAAAACTTTGGGTTTCTCAAAGATTTCAAAGATCAAAACTTTCTCATCTCTTCTTTCTAAAAACCTAAAATCTTTCTGAGAACAATGGCACCAAGGAAGCAAACCGCATCTTCTGCTACTCCACTCATCCGCAACGTGGACGAAGCAATTGCAACTTCTCCAGAGGAGCTTTTCATTCCTAGAAAGTGGGCGAGTCTAAGCGAACTTGCAAAGGAGGGCTTTGACGTTCAGGACATGTTCACCAGGGCTGGGTGGACCAACTTTGTTGGTAAACACAATGTCTGGTGCCATGGTCCCTATGCCCTCTTCTGGGGGACAGCGAAGATGGAAGACGACCAATGCATCAAGGGGACGATTGGTCAGAAGGAAATGGAGATCAGCCCTGCAACATAGCTAAGACTATTGGTTGTGCTGAAGAGGCTTTGGTCTTTGACAAAGATTTGGAGAAGACCATCACCCAAGAAACGGTGGACAAGCTTCTCTATGACAGGGTAAGGCCTACAGATGAAGACCCCAAGAAGAAAGCTCTAGCGCTGAAGAGCTTTCTTAGGTTTGCCAACATGACTCATGTAAGCAGACTCCTTCACAACATGCTGTTCAACATCGTGCTCCCAAGGACAGGGTCAAGGGACCACGTGAGTGAAAGGGACAGATTTTGCATCTACAACATTGTTATAGGAGAAAAGATCAACCTTCCAAATTTGATCTTCTATCATCTGGAGCAGGCCTTCAAGGATAGATTCTCCACAAAGAAGTAGAAGAACCCCATCCCTTACTGCATGTTGTTCACTCAACTCATGAGGGATGCTGGTGTTAATCTGTCTGAGTTCGACGCGTCTGAAAGAGTTACCAAGTGACAGGAACAACTTTTGTGAGAATGGGAATAGCTCACAAGTTTCCTGAATGGGTAAAGAAGAAAGGCACCAAAGTAAAGAAGGAGCCTATGGAGGAATCAATAGATGAACCTGCGTCTGTTGCAAAGGAACAAGCACTACCTAAGCCTAAACCCCCACAGCGAAACCAACACCAGACGCACCCAACCTCCCTCTGACCAACCCAAAAAGCCAAAACAACAACCATCCTCAGACCCTCCCTCATCCTTAAAGAGAAAGGCTTCAAACACTCTATCTAAACCAATCCCTGAACCACCTCTCAAAAAGCCCTTCACTAGAGCTACAAAAATCCGCATCATTACCAAAGCCAAACTCACCACCTCACCAGAACCAACACAAACAACATCTCAAATCGAAACTCAACCTCCACCCTCCCAGGCTCAAGAATCAGATGTTGAGATTCTTGATGCACTACCTCTGAGCCCTAAATCTCTCCTTCACCCAAACCTCACACCTCTCCCAAACCCAAGCCTTCACCCAAAGCTAAAACCTCATCTTTTCCTCCTCTAGCCAACAAAAAGGAAGCAGCAGCCATCAGGAAAGCTCAAGAGCTTTCAAGGAAAGAAGCTGCCAAAAAGGCTAAGTTGGACAAAAGCCTTGAAGCAAAAGAGCAGATTGAGTTGGAGCAATCTGTAGTAGAATCCGTGAAGACTCTATCAGCTGAAGAGCTGAAAAGGAAGGCTGATGAAGAAGCTTCAGTCCCTACAGACGAAGCTAAGGAAGATGCTAACATGGTAGAGGCTGTTCTTGAGTTTATTAAGACTCTTTCTGAGGAAGAACAGAATAGAGCAGCCATGGAGGATCTAGGGCGTATTGAATCTGCACTAGTTCAAACAGCAGAAATTGCATCTACAGAAGAGGCCAATAAACAACTGACGCTTCAGACGCTCACCGTTTATGACGATGCAGACGAAGCTAAAATCGAAGAGCTAAAGGAAGCCCTTCTATAATATGCACTAGAAGCAAGTGCACAAGGTCTGGAAATTGGAGAAGATCTTGTAGAGACCAATGATTCTGGCCCACGTGCCATCTACAGACCGGTCACTAAAGAGGATGAACGACGAGTAGATGAGCACTTAGCACAATCAGATGCAGACCGTGCATGAAGGCAGATGGTCATCTATGGTGGCTCATCATCTGAACCCTCCTTTGCACCTCAGACTCAGACATATGAAAAGTTACAGACTCTGACTGAAGACGAGTTGTTCAGATGCAAGAGGTATGCTGCAAAGGCCATTCTCTTGCTAGGATACATTTATGGAAGTCTGGCCCTAGACTTTGCTCCAAAGTACAGAGGCTATGACTGGATTATCAGACATAGCCCCAACATCCCTCTTCCTCCAGTGCAACCACCATCAGACCCCGAAGTCAATGTTCGCTACTATCGTGGGTGGAAGCGTCCCAGAGTCAATGAATGGGAACGCTGCAATAGGGAATGGAGACGAAAAGGGACCTGCACAGATGAGGATTAAGCTTTCTTACTTGATTCCATCAACTTCGTCGAGTTATGGAAGAAGGGCGTCCCTGGAATCAATCCTTTCATTCTTCCCAACTACGAAGTGCTACCAGAGGAGGAACTGCCTGCGCTCTCATGCTATCAGGAGGAACCTCATTTTAGAATCTTTCCTCCACGACAGACAAAAGCACCAGACTTAAACTCCATTATCTTCGAGCATAATCTGCGTGGCAGACGTAACTATCCACCTGGAGCCTCCATCTGGAGAAGACTCTCAGTGCTCACTAACGAGGTTACCTTCTATGAGCCTATTAATCTGCAATAGATGATGGGTCTGCTTGCATACCTCAACATGATTCTTCCCTGGAATCATGCTGGGACAAGACGCTCTGTCTACTCTGAAGATATCAATTTGGACAACCCTGAAGCAAGTCCAACCTTCAGTCTTTGGGAATCTTCATACTACTCTGCAGAGCTAAGGATGAAGCTGCAGACGTACAAGGAAGAAATCAAAAAGAGGCAGAACTCTTTAAGGCAGATTCAGTGTCGAGCACAGACGATGCCCCACTTCTTAGGCACACTATTTCGCTGTGTAGCCTCCTTTCAGACCCAATTCAAGCTTGCTGTGAATAAGGTCATTCCCACATTTCCCATCTTGAATTATAAGGGTAAAGAGAAAATTGAGAAGATGATGACTCTCCTCAGAGAAATATTCAAGTACACATAGGCAAGCCCTTCAGATGGGAGATTGAAGCCATCTATAAGAAGCCTGCTGCTGCAAGAACATCTAAAGATCTACAGACTATTAGACGCATCAGGAAGTTTGATGCTTTCTACTCTGGTCTCGAACCTAAGGACAAGCCTCCTATAGACGGGTACCACTTGAAGATAGGCTGATGATACCAGTGCATCAGACATCAAGGGTTTCTCTCTATATCCAGTGCCTCTTGAAATATAGAGAAATACACTAGAAGGGGGTTGAATAGTGTATTTAAAATTTCTTTGAAAAACTTTTGCTAATGTGAAGATAGTGTATCTTTGCGTTTTACAAGAACTTAGTAAAACAGAAATCAAGCTATCGTCCAGCAGATTAAAAACAACAGTCCAAATAAACTACTCCTCTTCCTTTTCGTTAGAATACACGTAATAGATAAACTTAGATAAAATGTGTATAGAAACCCTTTCGTAGTATGTTGAAGAGATAGTTTAAAAGAAATGCAATTAAGCTAGAAAGCGAGAGAATAGAACACTTAGTTTTATACTGGTTCACTCAACTGAGCTACGTCCAGTTCTCCTTCAAAAACTTTTGAAGGGTTCTACTAATCAAGATCTGATTACTCTCAAGTATTCTAACCTTGCCACTTCTGGCTACAAGTATTCTCTAGGCCACTTCTGGCACACCCTTAATCTTCCCTTGAGATTAAACACAAAATCCAAGTATTCTTTAACACTAAGCCACTCCTGGCTTTCCAAACAGAATAGTTTGAGAATAGAAAGTAAGACTTAACTCTCACAGAGAGGATATTACAGAAAGTACGAATATACAGACTCGCTTAGCAAAGCTAAGATGAATGCTCTTTTTGCTTAAGTATAGATCGTCCAGTCGTTTTGACAGAGATTCAGCTCTTTATAAATTTTCCGTCAGTCTGATATGTGAGCTCATTCTTCTATATATAGGAAGCTTGTTGAAAGGTATCCGTTGAGGGATCTGTTCCTTTTCCAAGAGCGGTTCTTTCTGTAGCATATGACCGTTGTCACGTTTTGACTTAGGGTGGAGAGATGGAAGTGACAGCCGTACTGTAGCGCCTCTCCTACTTGTACTTTTTCTGCAAAGAGAAGCTTCTTCTTTTCCTGTTCAGTACTATTCAAAAAAATCAAAACGAAAGGCATGTTAAAGTATGAGAGAGTGATCGTTGCCTTATATTGAATCAACTTGAAAACGTATTTTTAAGATAGAAACTACAGAGAAGATTATTCAAACGTTGGACGCTTGCTCTCACAGGAGCATTGGACGCTGCCTGTAGAATTCTTACAAAACACATTTTGGACGCTTTTCTTATTAAAAGCATAAAGTCCAGGTTTGAGAGATACAATACCATTGCGGAATTGGACGACGTAAATCCTATAACACTCAAACTAGATCATTAGATACTTCAAAATTTATCCTTTAGTTGTTATCATCAAAACCGAAATACGAGGGGTTGGACATCGTCCAAGGTCTTAGAACCTAACAATCTCCCCCTTTTTTATGATGACAAATAACGGTAAATTTTGATGTTAACAGACACATAATCATATAAGAATACAATGAATCAAGTCAGAGATGATTATGTTATGCCAGTGTATAAAAGTGAAATGAAGTACTCCCCCTGAGTTCAACATTTCTTATGCATCTGATAACAAACAAACAAAAAATAAAAGACAAGTATATATCATATATAACAGATATCAGAGTGAAAAACATATCAATGATATGGATGCGGAATTTATGAAATAAACACCTCACGTTTTGATAAAGGAGCCAATATATGCCAATATTTTTTTTTTTGAATACAGAGTGTATAGAGTGTTTAGCTATTTACTCTTATGACATCAAAATTCCAATTTCTCCCCCTTTGTCATTAACGAAAAGGTTTGAAAGATGGAAAAATGATTGGGCCATCATGGTCACCTTATGGCTGTGGAGGTGGTTCTTGTGGTGGTGGTGGTGGTTGTTCTGGTGGTGCTTGTATTGGTGGTGCTGGTTGTGGAAGCTGTGGTTGGACGGGTGGAACTGCATGAGCAACTTGTCCAAGTAAGGTGGCTGCTGTATTTTGAATCTGGTTCACAAGCGTCTGGGAGAGACTCATGAATTGTTCAGTGATGGCATTTTGCAGCAACAGACGATGTTGATCAGCCTCAGCCTGTTGCCTTTGCTGAAAAGCTTGAAAAGCGGCTTCGGTCTCCAGCTGTTGTTGCCTCAGAGCCTGTTGCACTATCTCGTGAACACGATCTTCTGAGACTCCTTGTGGTTCAACAAATCGCAAGGGATGGATGCCCCTTGGACTTGAAGATCCAGTGGGAACCAGTTGACGTGTGCCCGAATGTGCTTCAGTAGATGCATCAACAATGGGGAAGCTGGTGATATCTTCAACAATAGGCTGTGCTGCAGATGCTTCCATTGGCTTGGATGCTTCAACACCGAGCTCTCTATCATCCTCGAACTTACCAGATTGGACGGTAGGTTCTTCATGTAACGTGACAAAGTGTTCCACGTCCACTGGTACAGATGAGTCCAGGTCAAGATGAGCTAGCACCTTTGTTACTTTGGCAGATGCTTCATCCAGCTCTGCCTGTGTAGCTTTTGACTTAGCAACCGTATCTTCCTTTTCTATGGTTGTGGTCTCAGCTTCCTCAAGAGCTAACTGCTCTAGACGAGCTTGTTCTGCTGCTGTGGCTTCTTCTGCTTTGTACTCCTCATGCAGAGTTTGGAGTTCCTCCACAAACTCTGTGCGATCCAGTGTTCAAAGGTCAAACACTTTGTTGCTTCTGATTTTTGGCAAAGACTTCATTAACTCCAGATAATCATCTGAAAGAAAGCAGGCAAAGGTGTCTGAGAAGTGGTGAGTCTTGACTGGACGCAGCACCTCTATACCATGAGGGGGATGAACAAAGTCATCCTTGGAGCTGCTTGAGGATGAGGCTTGCTGGGAATCGTTCCATAAGATCTGGCGCCAAAAGATAATGGAATCAAAAGTTCCAAGTGAACGCGTAAGCTTACCAGACTTATCAAATAAATGATCCCAGGTGTGAGAGGATTTTTGCAGGGTTTCAACTTTCTCTTCCCTGCTTGGCATCTCAATGCCATAGAACTTGTAGCCTTTCTTACGACCAACATCATATACAGGTAGTCTAGGACATACTCTGTCTGGTACAAACTTTATTTCTGTGGCGCGGCTTATGTGCAGGTTTGGTGGGTAGGCGATTGCTTGGTTTGGTATATACATTTGTTGCAGAAGTTTTCCAAGTTCATCATAGTCGCCTGGCTGGAAGTTTAGCACTGGAGTTCCAGCTGGTAGAGGCAGGAACTTTGTGATTGGAGTCCAGATTTGAACATCCTTGACCCACCCTGCATCTGGACGCTGCTTCGTTATGGACGGGTCCAGACTTTCTTTAATGGCCAATTGCAATTCTGCAGCCAGTTCAATATCTTTGTTAACAGAGGACTTCTTGGACGGTGCTTTCTTCTTTCTTGGAGCCTTCCCTTTCTGCTCCGCAACCGTCTTGGTGAATCGAGAGGCAACTTCCACCTCTGGCTTCTGCAGATCTTCTGCTGCTGGACACACTCTTTGCTGAGTTCCAGTTGGACAGGAGTAAGGATGAGGCATGCGTATCAAGTGTGGGTACACTTCTCTCGTCCAATTGGGCAGAGGGTTGCTGATGATCGTTCCTTTTGGCATAGCATAATAAGCAGTTGAAAAAGATTCAGTGCAAACATACCTCGTCCACTCTGGTGCTGAGGCAGTAGTAAAATGCCGCTTCAAAGGCTCTTGCAGAGGCCTCTGGATCACATCACCTTCTTTACAGAAATTCTGGTCATTGCGTGTAAGGAATGCAACCGGGGAACGTTCTCTGTCTTTCTCTTCTTTGGTTTTCTACTTGGGGGGTATAGTCCATGGGGACCATGTATCCCTCCATGCATCTCTTGGACGCACAAACTTGGACAGGTCCAAGCGAAGAGGTGGATGCTGGGTTGCTGATGTGGATGGAGCACTGGGTGTTGTTGGTAGAAGGGTGCTTGTGGATATGTTGTCGGTGTCTTGAGAGGAAGATGGTAGAACTGCAATTCTCTTTGGCCTTGCTGCCTGAGTCTTTACTCTTCGTGGCACATTAGTAGGAAAGAGAAGTGTTTTGGCAGGTTGTGCCTTCTGCCTCTTTTGCTGAGGACCCTCTGTCTCCTCTGCCTTCTTCATGATTTGACCAATTGGGATCTGGTCATCATCATCAGAGTCGTCCAGTAGTTGAAGCTTTCGTACCTTTTGTTTTTATGGAGCAACCTTTACTGGTGCTGCCTTTGGACGCCTCTCAGCTTGAGCAGGTTTGGACGTATCAGTCCTTGGACGCTTCCCTGTTGGGGACTGAGCAGCAGATGTCTCAGCATGCCTTTTCTTGGTTCTT
Organism: Pueraria montana var. lobata; assembly: GCA_026413185.1. NCBI lineage: Eukaryota > Viridiplantae > Streptophyta > Magnoliopsida > Fabales > Fabaceae > Pueraria > Pueraria montana. Next base: position 36,371,231 of record CM048650.1, on the reverse strand, counting down.
CTCTCCTTTTCAGCGTCTTCCTCATGCTTCTGAGACATTTGGCGTGTGATCTTTCTGCCCTTCTGTTCCTCCATCAGCCTTTTGATCTTTCTACCAATACCCAGAAGATCAATCTCTTCTTCTTCATCATTGGAGATGATCTTGCTCTGTTCATGACGTTGCTTGTTGATGGTGTCCTCGTCCAGGTCCCTTAAGACCTTGGCTGTTAGCTTGATCTTCATAGGTTTTATGTTGGACTCACCAAACAACTGTTGTGTTGCTACCATTGGCCCTTTCTTCACAATAGCTTCGTAGGCTTCTTCTTCCAGTTCATCAAAGAAGCGTTGATAGACCTTCTGATCCCAGAAGATCTTGTTCATCAGGGCGGTGTAGAAAATGTCATCATTGCCACCCAAAGACTTCATCATTCTCACGATATTGATGTAGATGATGTGAGGGAGATTGAAGGGAATGCCTTCCATAAGATGGAATATCACAAACTTGTGTAAGTCTGTGACTGAGTCCTTAGACCCAGCTTTGTGCAGGATACTCTTGTTGCACACCTGCTGCCAGATTTTTGCTTCCTCACACAGGTTCCTGTACTCAATCTTTATTGACCCGGGGGATTTGGTCTTGCAAAGCACAGTCGCAACGTGATTGCCGTACTGCTTGGCCCAGTATGTTTTGTACTGGTTCTGCTCCCTAATGCAACCAGTTACCTTTGCAATGGTCTCGATGGACAGAGTCACCTCTCGTCCAAGAATCGTGGCCACGAGCTCCCTTGAGCTCTGGAACTTGGCATTCCTCCAGAACATTCTGATCAACTCAGGGAATATTTTCTGGTTTTCATTGAAGTAGCCTCTGATTCCACACTTCAGAAGGCTCTCGTTCAGGTTCAGTCCCAGCTTCTCAAGCTTTTCGATGTCGAAGAAGTGCTCAATGTGCACTGTAGCAGCTCCTTGGCACACAACAGTGGTTTCAGGGTAGGTGAGGACGTCGAGTTCTGAGTTGCTTGAGTTTGCAGAGTTTGCCATGCTGGTAAAGTTTGGATTTTTAGGTTTTCTGATAGGGTTTTGGGTTTCTGAGAGAAAGAGAGAGAGTGTGTTTAGGGTGATGATATTCTCAGAGAAGGTTGATATGGTTGTGTTTTTCTGTGAAGAATTGATAAGAGTATATTTGGGCTTTGTTTGGAGGATATGAAACGGTTTTGGGCTTTTTGAATATTTGAAAAAGTAACTGACGCCATAAAACCCGCCATGATGAGACGTGCGAAGAATGTGGATAACTGTGTACGGTTACAGGCATTTTGGTGACTCAGCATAGAGTATTAGCTCATACTTACTCTTAAAACGATCCGTTTTGATTATTTGAATCAAAAGAAAAGATTAAGACAAAAAAAAACATCATCCACATATTGGACTTAAGTGAAATATATGTAATGCATGTGCATGACTCTGGTGTTCCTTGGACGACATGTCCTTTGGACGCTATGGTTTTATTGGACGCATCATGTAGATGTTAATCATTCCTTTACAGAGTCCATGCCAAGTTTGTCCCTCAGAAGGATTAACTTGTCTTCAGTAAGGGGTTTGGTGAATATATCAGCAAGCTGATTATCTGTGGTTACAAAGTGTAATTCCACAGTACCCTTTTGAACATGGTCTCTTATAAAGTGATGTTTAATCTCTATATGTTTGGCCCTTGAATGCAATATGGGATTTTTAGAAAGATTTATGACAGCTTTACTATCACAGAAGATAGGAATGTTACTCTCATATATGTTGGAGTCCTCAAGTTGATGTTTGATCCACAAGATTTGAGAACAGCATTTTGCAGCTGAAATATACTTTGCTTCAGTAGTGGACAGAGTAATAGTTCCTTGCTTCTTGCATGTCCAGGAGACTAGATTACCACCGATGAAGTGACACCCTCCACTGGTGCTTTTTCTTTCAATTCGATCTCCAGCATAATCAGCATCACAATATCCTATTAGCCTGAAGTCTTTCTGCCTTTTGAAATATAACCCAAGGTTAGTGGTCCCAGCAAGATATCGAAAGATTCTTTTAACAGCAGTTAAGTGAACTTCCCTTGGGTCAGATTGAAATCTGCCACATAAGCATACGCTGAACATGGTGTCAGGTCTGGACGCTGTGAGGTATAGGAGTGATCCTATCATTCCTCTGTATAGAGTATTGTCTACTTTCCTTGAGTTGTCGTCCAGTCCAAGTACTGTTGTTGGATGCATAGGATTTTTCATTGGTTTTGCATCGTCTAACTTGTATTTCTTTAGTAGCTCTTTGACATACTTAGTCTGGTGTATATATATTCCCTTTTCAGTTTGTTTGATTTGGAGTCCAAGGAAGAATTTCAGCTCACCCATCATGCTCATCTCGAACTCTGTTTGCATTAATTTGGCAAAATCTTCACAGAGAGACTCATTAGTGGCACCAAATATAATATCATCAACATATATTTGTGCAATAATAAAATCAGAAGAGTAGTCTTTGCGAAATAACGTAGTGTCTACTTTTCCTCTTGAAAAACCATTTTCTGACAGAAATGTGCTGAGTTTTTCATACCAAGCTCTAGGGGCTTGTTTCAACCCATATAATGCTTTGTTAAGTTTAAAAACATGGTTTAGAAAAGCATCACTTTCAAATCCTGGGGGTTGTTCCACATAGACTTCTTCCTTTATGAGTCCATTGAGGAATGCACTTTTTACGTCCATTTGATATAGCTTCATATTGCTATGAGCTGCAAATGACAGTAAAATGCGGATTGCCTCCAGACGTGCAACGGGAGCATAAGTTTCAGTATAATCTATACCTTCTTGTTGTGAGTAACCTTTTGCTACCAACCTTGCTTTGTTTCTCACAACATTACCTGCTTCGTCCAGCTTGTTTCTGAACACCCACTTTGCTCCTACAGCTTCTTTGTCGTTGGGGAGTTCTACTAGCTTCCAGACATTGTTCTTTTGAAATTGGTCAAGTTCTTCTTGCATGGCTTTGACCCAGCCTTCATCTTCTAAGGCATCATCCACAGTCTTAGGTTCTATTTGAGATATGAATGCTGCGTGACCTTGCTGTCGTTGAAGTGAAGATCTGGTTTTGACTCTATCTTTTGGATCTCCAATTATTTGCTCATGTGGATGATGTTTCTTCATTTGCCAATTACGTCCATTTGGTTCTCTTTGTTCTGCGACTGGACGGTCCAGTGGTGCATTTGATTCTTCAACTGAGACATCATGGTTGGACGAATCTGATGACTTACTTGCATCATCCAATCTGATATCTGCAAATGATTTGTCCAACTCTGATAATTCCTTATCAGGCTTGTTGTCATTAAACTTCACATGGATAGCTTCTTCAACAACTAAGGTTCTAGAGTTATAAACTCTGTATGCCTTTGAAGTTTCAGAATAACCAAGCAGTATTCCTTCATCACACTTAGAATCAAATTTTCCCAGGTTATCCTTAGTGTTCAGAATGAAACATTGACATCCAAATGGATGGAAGTAGGATATGTTGGGTCTTCTACCCTTCCACAATTCATATGGAGTCTTTTTCAATATCGGCCTTATATAGATTCTGTTTTGTAAATAGCAGGCAGTATTCACTGCTTCAGCCCAGAAGTGTTTAGGGGTTGAATTATCATTCAACATGGTTCTGGCCATCTCCTGAAGTGACCTATTTTTCCTCTCAACTACACCATTCTGTTGTGGTGTTCTAGGTGTTGAGAAGTTGTGAAGGATACCATTATCCTCACAGAACCTTTGAAAACTTTCGTTTTCGAATTCACCCCCGTGATCACTTCTGATCGAAGTAATGTATACTCCTTTTTCATTTTGAACTCTTTTGCAGAGATTATAAAAGGCCTTAAAGGACTCATCTTTGTGGGATAGGAATAAGACCCATGTCCATCTAGTATAGTCGTCCACTATAACTAATCCATATCTTTTACCACTTACCGAGGCTGTTCTTGTGGGTCCAAACAAATCAATATGTAACAGCTCAAGAGGTCTAGAAGTGGAAACAATGTTTTTACTCTGAAAAGAACTTTTCACTTGTTTCCCTTTCTGACAAGCTTCACAAAGAAGATCATCTTTATATGACATACTTGGTAGTCCTCTTACGAGGTTGTGCCTGTTCAGCTTTGAGATTAACCTCAAGCTTGCATGACCAAGTCTTTTATGCCATAACCAATGATTTTCTTGTACAGAAACTAGGCATGATACATTTTGACTTGATAGTTCCCCAAGTTTAATCTTATATAGATTGCCTTGCCTCTTTGCGATAAAGAGAGGGGACCCATCAGAGTTTTTGACTGTACATTCACCTTTGTTAAAGGCAACATCATATCCACTGTCACATAATTGGCTTATGCTAAGTAGATTATGTTTAAGACCTTTAACATAAAGAACTTTATCAATACAAGGATAGGGTGGTATACCAATCTTACCTACGCCAGCTATCATCCCTTTCTGATTCCCTCCAAAAGTGACTGTCCCACCAGTCTTGGGTAGGAGGCTTTGGAACATACACCTTTCTCCTGTCATGTGATGTGAGCACCCACTGTCCAGGTACCATGATTGGAGTTTCTTTCCTGCTGTTAAGCATGTCTGCAACAGGAACAATTTTATCCTTAGGTACCCAGATTGTCTTGGGTCCTTTTTTGTTAGCTCGAAGGGCATTGAATGCTCCCTTCTTAGGCAGGTGTCTGCATTTGGACGTTATATGTCCAGGTTTCCCACAGAAGTAGCAAACATCTGTTTCCTCATCATGAATATATTTCTTTCCCTTATATCCATGTCCTGACCTGTCATTTGGTCTCTTACAACCTTCATATTTTAAAAGTTTTTTGAGGTTGTCAGAGCCCTTGACAAAGTTTGACAGATCCTTCTTTAGGCTGTCAATTTCTTCATGAAGTTTTACAACATCATGTGGTTGACCTCTTAAGGAAGTATCTGCTTCAACTTTTAGAAGCTTCTCAACTAGCCTTTTGTTTTCTGCGTTGAGATTTTGAATCTCTATGGAAAGATTTCTTTCTCTATCCCTTGAATCCTTATAGGATTTATAGGCTTGAGCAGCATCATTCCAGAGAGTTCGCCTCTCCATATTTGTAGTTTCATTTTGCCTTGAGAGCTCTGTAAACTTTTTCTGTAAATCTTCCTTTTCACTTTCCAGTTGTCTAACACTTTCTTCTAAAGCTTCTTTTTCTTTTGAAAGTGATTTGGATGATTTCTTTAAAGTTCTATAGGCCTTTGACAAAATAGAAGAGTTTGAAAGTAGTTCATGATAAGCTTCTTGAATTGAATCTATGTCATTAAAATCTACCTCATCTTCTTCTTCTGGTTCAGAAGAATCAGTTAAGGTGTCTGCCATCAGGCATATGTGTGCTTCCTCTTCTTCTCCATCGTCCGATGATGAGTCATCGTCCAGGTCTTCCCATGTGGACATCAGAACTTTCTTGCCCTTTCCTTTGCTGAAGAATTTCTTCTTCTTGTCCTTGCTTTTGTCGAGATCTGGGCATTCTGATTTGAAGTGTCCTGGCTTTTTGCATTCGTAGCATACAATTGGACTCTTCTCCTTCTTTTCTTTGAAGTCTTTCCTCTTTAGGTTTCTCCATCTGGATCCACCTTTCTTCTTCCACATAGCATGTATCCTTTTGGATATAAAGGATAGTTCATCATTCTCGTCTGAGTCATCATCTTCATATTGTTCGTCTGATGATGTTTCAGCTTGCATGGCTTTGGACGATGATGCTTTCCTTGGCTTCTGGACGCTGAGCGCCAGAGACTTATTTTTCTTACCATCACTATCTTGATGCAGTTCTAGTTCATGCACCTTGAGGGTTCCCACGAGTTCTTCTAGGGACATATCGTCCAGTTCCTTTTTTGTTCTCAAAGCTGTAACCTGTGGTCTCCATTTCCTAGGCAAACTTCTTAGAATTTTGTCAATATGTTCATAGTTATTATAATCTTTACCATGTGCTCTAAGTTCATTTAGTATGGTTTGAAACCGTCCAAACATACTTTGTATGTCATCGTTTTCTTCCATACTAAACAACTCATATTGACGAGTAAGGAGACTGAGTTTGTTACGTTTTACCTGAGTAGAACCCTCATATGTTAATGCAAGAGTGTCCCACATTTGTTTTGCGCTTTTGAGACTGTGCACCTTGTTGTATTCTTGTTCGCTTAGTGCACACATGATGATGTTTCTGGCTCTGGAGTTGAGATAAAATCTTTGTTTTTGCTCTTCCGTCCATCTAGCCTTTGGGATTTCGTTGAGGCTTGCATCAAGTGGAATATAATCTCCCATCTCCACAACTTACCACATGTCAATATGGCTAGATTCAAAGAATGCTATCATTCTTTGTTTCCAGTAATCATATTTGACACCCTTGAAGAGTGGTGGTCTGTTCACAGCTTGTCCTTCGTTTTCCATCTTTCTCAGGATCTTTCCTCTATACCGCTAAGTACTCAACCCAAGAGGTCGAGCTCTGATGCCAACTGAAATATAGAGAAATACACTAGAAGGGGGGGTTGAAAAGTGTATTTAAAATTTCTTTGAAAAACTTTTGCTAATGTGAAGATAGTGTATCTTTGCGTTTTACAAGAACTTAGTAAAACAGAAATCAAGCTATCATCCAGTAGATTAAAAACAACAGTCCAAAGAAACTACTCCTCTTCCTTTTCGTTAGAATACACGTAATAGATAAACTTAGATAAAATGTGTATAGAAACCCTTTCGTAGTATGTTGAAGAGATAGTTTAAAAGAAATGCAATTAAGCTAGAAAGCGAGAGAATAGAACACTTAGTTTTATACTGGTTCACTTAACTGAGCTACGTCCAGTTCTCCTTCAAAAACTTTTGAAGGGTTCTACTAATCAAGATCTGAATACTCTCAAGTATTATAACCTTGCCACTTCTGGCTACAAGTATTCTCTAGGCCACTTCTGGCACACCCTTAATCTTCCCTTGAGATTAAACACAAAACCCAAGTATTCTTTAACACTAAGCCACTCCTGGCTTTCCAAACAGAATAGTTTGAGAATAGAATGTAAGACTTAACTCTCACAGAGAGGATATTATAGAAAGTACGAATATACAGACTCGCTTAGCAAAGCTAAGATGAATGCTCTTTTTGCTTAAGTATAGATCGTCCAGTCGTTTTGACAGAGATTCAGCTCTTTATAAATTTTCCGTCAGTCTGATATGTGAGCTCATTCTTCTATATATAGGAAGCTTGTTGAAAGGTATCCGTTGAGGGATATGTTCCTTTTCCAAGAGCGGTTCTTTCTGTAGCATATGACCGTTGTCATGTTTTGACTTAGGGTGGAGAGATGGAAGTGACAGCCGTACTGTAGCGCCTCTCCTACTTGTACTTTTTCTGCAGAGAGAAGCTTCTTCTTTTCCTGTTCAGTACTATTCGAAAAAATCAAAACGAAAGGCATGTTAAAGTATGAGAGAGTGATCGTTGCCTTATATTGAATCAACTTGAAAACGTATTTTTAAGATAGAAACTACAGAGAAGATTATTCAAACGTTGGACGCTTGCTCTCACAGGAGCATTGGACGCTGCCTGTAGAATTCTTACAAAACACATTTTGGACGCTTTTCTTATTAAAAGCATAAAGTCCAGGTTTGAGAGATACAATACCATTGTGGAATTGGACGACGTAAATCCTATAACACTCAAACTAGATCATTAGATACTTCAAAATTTATCCTTTAGTTGTTATCATCAAAATCGAAATACGAGGGGTTGGACATCGTCCAAGGTCTTAGAACCTAACACCTCTTAGCTCATGCCATGGAAGACCAAGTTCTACTATCAATCTGACAAGGACTTTTCCTTCATCGTGGAACTTCCTTTTTCCACTTTCTTCTTTGATAAGCTTATTCTGGGTATAGTGGAAGACCCAGACGAGGTTATTGAACCATTCAGACCCTCCATCTCAGAAGAACAAGTTCATGATCTATAAGCTGAACTGTGGGCAACCCGAAAAGCCCTGCGTCAAGCTCTGGAGGACAGGAAAACACTGGAGGCTGAGCTCAAGAAATGGATCAACATTGACGCCTTCTTCAAAGCACGCCACCGCAGACGCACTCCCACTCCACCAGGATCCCCTATGGTGCTATCATCAGACTCTGACTCCAATACCTCTAACTCTGACGGTCCCATTCCTGGGGAACCAGGTTTTGCTGATCGCCATGCAAAAGGGGGAGAAGGGAAGAGTAAAAAAAAATGAAGATAAAAGCTAAGCTACATCTGAGGGGGAGCTACATCAAAGGGGGAGGCCAAGAAACTTTTATCTGTATAAACACATCATCTTGATGTGAAAACTCTTTCAATAAGACAAGTTGTTTGATCACTCATCAAACCTGAGTCTTTTGTTCTCTCTATTTAAACTCCATGCTTATAATTAATATTTTCTGTAGCTCTGATACACCTTTTTACAATATTTGCTTGGCATCATCAAAAAGGGGGAGATTGTTGAGTCATATGACGAATCATGACCCTCAATTATTTTGATTATATGCAAAACAAATATTAAGTAAAAAGATTGCGTCTTATAAATGCCAACAGACGAAAACGTTGTATCTGCGTCTGTAAGATACAGATGATATGCAGACAGACGCTATAGTCTGAAGAAGCATTTAAAGGCATAGTAAATGCACTATCGTGTTGTTATCTGTTTTGCAGGGAATGTCCATAGAACATCCTCCTAGGATCTGTCGAAGTGCATAAAAGGGAATAGAAAGAAGAGTCAAAGTTTATGAAGCTTCCCACACCTCAAAAGACTTGCTACAGCTAACAATTAGTACTTGTCTGAACAAGCGATGTGACCACATCAGCAGAAGGATTTGGAGTATATCTCAAGAAAGATAAGCAAAATACTTTATCATCTCAGAATGACTAGTTGGTGACAAGCATTTAATGCTCGCATTAAATGCCCTCAACCACCCTCCTTCAGACGATGGTTAGGCGCAAGAAAGATGACCGTTTAGAGACAACGGTTACTTCCTCAGCAAGTGTATATATAGAAGAAGATTTGAAATGCAAAAAACACATGAACTGAATTCAAATTCAAGCATTCTTTCAAACCTTCATTCTTTATTTTGTAAAAAGCTCTCAAACCACTTTGTGTATCCTGAGAGAAAAAGACTTATCTCTTAATCTTGTATATCCGTCTGTAAGACGATAGCTCTAAAGGCTGCGCGTCCTTTGTAAAAACAAATCCAGTGATTTGTTTTAGAGCCAGAAGTGGCTTGGTAGTAAAGAATACTTGGGTTTTAGCTTGGAGAGCCTAAGTGTGAAATACTACTTGGGTGAGCCAGAAGTGGCAGTGAAAAATACTTGTAACTTGTGATAAGTTATTGGAACTTGGTGGTTTGCCAAGAACTAGACGTAGACTCGGGGTGAGACGAACTAGTACAAACTCCTGTGTTGTCATTCTTTGTCTTACATCTCTTATAATTGCTTTGAACTGACTTTGGGTTGTGATTAAAACCTGTTTCATTTAAAAGACTTTCATCTGTTGAGTTATCGTCTGTTGAAACATTTTTCTTAAAACTTCTATATCTGATCAGACGCTACACTTTGTTTATAAAAGTTTATGAAATTTTTTTAAAATCACAATTCAACCCCCCCCCCCCCCCCTTCTTGTGACTTTTGCCTTTATAGTATAAATAGGATAAATTACATTTTTAGTCTTTTAATTATGTTTTTGGTCCCTACATTTTTTGCAAATTTCATTTTTAGTCCTTAAAGTATTTTTTTAGTATTTTTGGTCCTTATACTTTGTCTTTGTTAGTCATTTTAGTCCTTGCTGTCGAGTAATAACGTTAATTGATAATGTAACAATCACATTGGCAACCCAATGGCTTTCCATGTCATCAAGGAGTCCAACTGGCGCAGCCAAGTGTAATTTGTAAAAAGGAAAAAAATGAATACAATCAAAATATACGTTGATCTTAAATTTTATTTAGTTTTCAAATATTATGCATGTTTGTTTAAGTTTTTTTTTTAAAGTACTTTTTTTAAAATAAAATAAGCAATTTTCCACCTTTTTGATGGGTTTGTCTAAACTATTTTTTTTAAAAAAAAAAAGGTAATTTTCTATATTTTTAAGAAGCAAATGCTAAATCACTTTTTTTTAAAAAAAAAACACTTTTTTTAAAATAACTATTTTAAGTTTAAAGAAACTGACCCAATAATTCTTCCTGCTAGCTATAACATTCTAAGTCTTTTGAGTGTGGAGGATCAATATTTGAATGAACCTACCATATTATGCTACATGAGACTTATTTAGTAGGTATATCTAATAAATGATATGATGCAATTTTTTTTTTTATGCTTGACGAAAGGAATGATATGATAAGATATGATATGATGCAATATGGGTATCATGGTCAAGATATCAGATGCAATATGGGTATCACGGTCATGATGTTTTAATGAGCGATTAAAAGAAGTTAATATGGTCATCTGCATGGCTGAACGTTATGCTTAATAAATAGTCACCTCGTCAAGTCAACCATCTTAAATGTTCAATAGAAAGTTCAGTTTTCTCAGTCAATACGAATCATTAATGAATAATATAAATCTAGTTAAATTATTATGCAAAAAATAAGAAAGTAAATTACACAGAATTCTAATTAGCTTTTATCTCATTTTCTTTTTTCTAAATCAATCCCTAGTTAAATAATAATAGCTTAATAAAATAACCGACAACTAATCGTCAACCAATATAAATGGTAATGAGAAGAAGGGGAAATAAATTTCACTCTCAATAAAATACATGCTTTAAATCACCATTTTCCTTATATAAAATGGCCTAAGGTCTAGCCCTTCAACACAGATTATTTGGTTGGTGTTGGAATTTGTTATGCCATTCTCTTCTACACCATTCACCCTGCTCCTTTTCTCCTTCACACCTTGAATTTCCTTCAGCCAAATATTGCTCTTTCAAGCCCTTTAAGGTACATAGATACTCACCTTGCTATTTTTTTAATTAGAATCTTTCATGTGCTTCTTTTAAATGGTTTAAGTCAAAACAGGTAACGTACTTTGGTAAAGAGAAGAGGCAGAACCATGAGTGACAGAAATGGAAACGCTCCAAAACTTGACTTGGATTCGAACCTACCCCAACCAAGGGTTGTTAACCTTAGACGTGAGTCCCCAACCCGATCAGCAACGATGTCACCAACATCACCACGAAGCTCATGTGGATCTAATGAGTTCAACCAAGATGGCAACGACAATTACAACCTCGAATACTCCAATAACCCTGAAGCCATTTCCATGGTGCCAGTAGGATGCCCTCACTGCCTTATGTATGTGATGCTCAGTAAGGGTGACCTTAAGTGCCCCAAATGCAAAAGCATGGATTTGATTCATTTTCTCAATGACAATAACAAGCCCACCAAAAATAGGGGATAAAGAACCAAGCTACCTTATTGCCATTTCTGCATTTTCTGCTGCAAGTAGGACATGTTACCATTTAAGCTAGGAATCAACTTTTTACGATTTTTTATATTATCTTTTTCTTTTATCTTTTTTCTAAATCCTTTCTATGAGATGTGCTAGTTGTGCTTCACTTTTTACCTTTATATCCCTTACTTAGTAAGAAAATCACAAGAGAGTTGAGTGTAAATAGCACTATGTCAGGGAAGTTATGCTTAATAAACGGTTACATCAATAGGTTGACCATCTTAAATATTTGGTTAGTCAATTTTCTTTGTCGATATTGATCATTAATAAATAATGTAAACTTGATGATATAAAATAAGAGAGTAAATAACAAGGTATTTAAATTATCTATCATTGAATTTCTTATTTGATTCACTAATGAGTAAAATTATTTTTACTTTTAACTCATTATGAATATGAAATTATTTTACGTTATCAATACTTATGATTTTATTAGTTTTTATATCATTTTCTTGTCTCTAATTTAACCTCTAGTTAAATACTAACAACTTAATATAACATCATTAACAACTCATCATCAATAGACAAAAGTGACAACAAGAAGAAAAATAAAAGAAATTCGAATCTCATTAAAATATATGTTATCTTAGATGTTTCTTTAGTTTTCAAATATTGATGAGAAGTGATGATCAAATACTAATGCATTACTTTAACATCACATAACTTATCGAAGTCTTTTATTATTGCTTCTATTTTCTCTAGTATTACTTCAGTGCATTTCTTTTTGTTTCTCATTTTATAGTTATTTTACTTTATGTTTTGATCATTATTATTCCAGTTTTTTTTATATATATTCTTATTTACTTTTTTTCTTTTACTAGTGTATATATTCAGCCTTTCTCATTTTGAGCAAAAAAAAAATTACAACAAATAATAGTAGCAGTAACAATAGTACATTAAATTCATCAATTAAATAGTTCATAACCTACAACACTGATTAAATATGATGATGATGATGATGATGATGATGATGATGCAGGTCAATCCAATAATGAGTGAAACCTAAAACAAACTTTAAGAGAAATTATTTTGCTGTAAATGATAGTTATATGCTGAGGCTTTTAGTCAACATATGTGACCTATTTTATTTATAAAAACTAATAGCAAATAATCTTTTGTTGGTAGGCTTAAAGCTTGAACTTTAGTAGCATTCTCCTTGGGCCGACTTTGATAATAATAATAGAATCCTTTCATAACAATCAACTATAAGACATTAAAAAAATTTATTCTTATATATTCAAATCTTAAAGAATAATAAATGCCTTTTTTTATTGTAATAAATACCTATTATTACATATCATAAATATAAAACAGTTGTAGAAAATGCAACAATAGTGTAGTTATTATTATTACTAACATCATCCTTTTAAATTCACTTATAATTAGAAAAAGTTAGTAACATACATGAAAAATAACATGTAATAATATTTAAAAAAAAATAATAACACATATAAATAATTATTCGTATAGATAAGTAACTTTAAAAAGTAGCCAAGTAATGAAATAATAATAATAATAATAATAATAATAACAACAACAACAACAAAATTTTATTGCACTGATTGAGAGAGAGCGTTATGTCGCCATAAGGTTAACCAACTCAAAACTTCAATTACATAATTATAATTAATATATTCAAAATAATTAAAAATACCATTTTAAAATAATTGATTGCTATATCTATTTAATAAAAACCACATTATTTCAACAAATTTAAAATAAATGTTAGTTTTTACAATAAATACATTTAAAAATTATTAATTATAAATGCATAAAAATCAATTACATGTTCAGATAATATCCACAATAACATAAATGAACATTCAAATTTAAACAATTATATATTTTATATTCATATTTATTATATGAGAAAATAGGATATGCATTCAATGTAAAACAGTTTTACACTATTATCCAATCACAAATTATCATGTATGATAAATTTGTTGATTTTTACAATAATTACCTTAAGGGCTCGTTTAGTGGACAAAATATGGGAATATGATAAGAACAGGATAAACTTTAATCCCATCTAATATTTGAGGCGCACCAGATTACAAATCAAATAATAATAGGATATAATATAAATTATGTTCAAATGATAAAATTACGGTTTTGTTAAAATTACATATAATTTTCTAAAAATTAACTTTTAATTTAAATTTTTATAAATTCTGAAAATTATAAAAAAAATATAATTTTGAATAAATTATATAAAATTATATTTTATTTATGTAGTTTATTTTCTTAAAATTATAAAAAAAACATATATATGATTTTTAAAATTGTAACTATTATTCAAATGTGTATTTTTTGAAAAATATTTGAATAGTAATAATAATAATAATAATTTATTAGCATATTTTAATTAATAAAAAAAATTTAAATGTATGTGTCAAGATTATTATTATTATTATTATTATTATTATTATTATTATTATTATTATTATTATTGTAATATGTTGAATATTATAACAAATATTATATATAATTATATTATTATTATTATTATTATTATTATTATATATAATTATATTATTATTAATATATATAATTTAATATGTATATGTTTAATACCCCCATTCGTCCTAAAATAACTGATATTTAAGATTTTTCACACAGATTAAGAAAAGTATTATAAGAGAATAACATTTATTAGGGGACAATTTTATTAAAATGTCCTTATTCTTTTTCTTAATTTCAATAAATGTATTATTAAGTTTTTCAAGACAACAATATTTATTAGAAGGCAAAATTGAAATAGATATTTGAATATCTCATTGAAAACTGAGATCAATCAATTTTAAAAAAAAATTAAAGGCTAAAACTGCAGTAATTTTGGGACGGAAAGAGTACTATATAGTATTTATATATCATAATATATATAATATTAAATTATTTACATAAAATATAATTATATATATAATAGTTATTATAATATTTAACATATTACATGATATACATATATAGAGAGATTGAGAGAGCTTATCATATGTTGTTGCTTCCTAACCTAATTTCTCACTCACGATAAGAATTACATTACACCAACATAATAGGATAACATATAGGATAGCGTTATCATATCCTGTTGGTGCAAAAAATAACATATTACAACATGATAAGATAGTTATCGTGTCTTATCCTGGTTACTAAATAGGCCTTTATACCAACAATGATTTTTGTTGGTTAATGGTGTAAAATTGTTTTACACCGACAGTGTATGATAATTAAACTCTTATTATATTTACATTCTTTATTTTAATTTATATATTTCATATAAGTATTGTATCTCTATTATTACTTACAGAATGAACGAATCATAATAAATTTCAATAGACTTGATATTTTAAAAATAAGATTTGCTCATTTAAAAATATAATTAATCATATTCTTCAATTTTAATATAATTATATTCAATATAATACTAAATATAATTAATCATCTTCAATTTTATTTAAAAAAACACTCAATACAGATATAAAAGTATATATAATTTAAACAAATCCGAGTAACGCAAGATTTAAAATCTAGTTACAAAAAAGTATAGTTGACATGTTTGATGGTTTTAGAATAATTCAAGGGATGTAGATAATAATTTACAATATATACTAATAACTAGTATTTTGAAAATTTTTAAGTGTTGAGGCTATAGATAATTTTGTGGATTCCATAGAATCTTTCGACATTTCAACAAAAGTAAATTGGTACTATGCATAGGATTTGACTCAATTGAGAGGAAAGGGGTAGGGATTGTACTTCAAATATTAATTAGCCATTGGTTTATATTTTCTTCGTTTTTTGTGATAGAGATATCTAGGAAGCCAGATATTATAGAAGTTCTAATGGATTGTATTGTATATCTTATGTTGTAGACTTGTTCCAACCTTACGAAATCCATGATATTGAAATGGACTCATTGGGCAACATTTCATGACTAGAACTAGTTCCAACCTTGCTCACAGTCTTGGGGTTGCTGGCATCTGCAACAAAGACCACAATTGGAATGACCACATAGATTAATAGTAATTAATTTCCCTTTTACAAAATATTTGTCCAAATTTTGCTTAAACTAACCACAACCTTTCATGATATCTAATGCTAATGGATCATCACTATCAGTTAATTTTATGGGTGAGTTCATATATATAGAGAGAGAGGTTTACTAATATTTAGTTGAAGTGTATTAGCAATATATACCAAAAATTTAAGACAAAAAAATTACTATTTCATTTATTTGATTATTTTATTTTAGGAATAGTATAGTAATTTAAGAAAATAAAAAAATAATAATTTTCTCTCTCCTCTCTCCATCTTCACACATGGTCCCATCAGATTCTTTCTCCTATTTAATTCATCATCTTCTCCCAGTCCCACCAACCACAAATGTTACCGGAGCCCAAGATACAATCTTCATTTGAATTGTTTAAATCTATAGCAAAATTTTGTTGTTTGAATTGTTTAAATCTATAGCAAAATTTTGAAGAACTTAAAGTATTAGAAAGATAAAAAAGAGAGGTACTGATCAAAAAATTAGAAAAAAGAGGATGCAACGAAAATTAATTACAACCAAAACTATGGCCCAGTCCCATATTATAAACAAATCATATCTTATTTTCTACCTTTATGGATTTTTGTTAATCTAAGCAACTACAAAGTCAATTTAATTTTTATTCATCTTCCTACTTCATTTTCCACTTACCCAATTAATAAGATTTTCGTGGGATTCAACAAATTGAGCATATCATACTCCTTTATTTTTAGTGGTTTTCTTAACACTTAAACAGAGCACAAGAAAATCTTGCAACATCTTCATGCGGTTGCAGTTGGAGGCTTCGCCGACTGTAACGTTGTAATTTTTCCAAATAGTATGACTAAGTGTTTGATTAATAATATAAGAGGAAACTAACTTTAAATCATGTTATTTGATATAATAATTAATTAAAGTTTTATGTTTTAGATTATGTGCCATGGTATTATTGTTAGATTTTCATGAATGGTTAGGCTTAGAGTGTGGGTTGTAAGATTGTTGGGACTTTTATGTGAGTTCCTTTAGTTGTAGGAAAAAAAAGGTGTCTTTAGAAGTAACAAATGTGCAACTAGTAAAGATTTAAATTTTCCAAAGCCTTAACCATAGGAAATGCTTCACTCTTTCTCTCGTTTCCTTCATTTCTTTCTTCCATTTCCTTCATTCTCATCTTTCTTCCTCTCTGAGCTTTCCTTCCTCTTGAGGTGAAGTTGGATTTCTACACCATTTTGAAGCTTGATTTCTTCTTCTCTAGAGCCTTCTTAGTTGATTTCAAGTTTGTAAGTTCAATTCCTCCCTATTCTCGATCTCTTAGTTTCTTTCTCATCTTTTACCAAGAGCTTGAGAAATGGGTCTCATCTAAATTCTTGATTGAAAGGTCAAAATTTGATTGAAGCTTGTTTTGATGTTGGTTTAGGTTTTTCCTAGTTGATTCCATAGCAAAAGTTAAGGAAAGATCACTCAAGAACTCCAAAGTTCTCCTCCTAGTTTCTCTTTCAAGAAAATTTAAGGATTTTGGGTAAGGGAAGCTCACCCTCTTTTTTTGTTTTATAATGGATTTTGAGTTGTTTTGATTGAATCTTGGTTCTTTTGTTGGGGTTTATTGTTTAGAAGCTTAAGGAATGTTTATTGATGTGTTTGTTATGAGTTTTGATGCTTGGGTAGCCATTGATGGGCTTGGAATCGTGAAATTTTGAAGCCATGTTGTAGAAAATTGAAAATTGGCTTAAGCAAAAATTTTAGGCTTAAGCGAATTTGGGATTGTATGAGAGATTTTTGCATTCTGGAAAAAAAATTGGCTTAAGCCAAGATTTTTGGCTTAAGCGAATTTTGGGACGAAATGTGACATTGAGGTCTGGACAAAATTGGCTTAAGCCAAGATCTTTGGGCTTAAGCGAATTTTGGACCGAATGTGAAGTGGGCGAAATTGGCTTAAGCCGAAAATTTTGGGCTTAAGCGGATTTTGGAAATCTGACGAATGGCTTAAGTAAAAATTTTCTAGTTTAAGCCAAATTTGAGTAGAATGAGTTTTTACCCTGAGTGTTTTTTTTAATTAAGTTTCCAAAGCAATTCCAAGTGCGTGTATAATTACCTTATGAATCCTATAAATGTGTAAGTAAATGTAGTGGGTTTATCTATGAGAGACTGTCTTTATTGTTGAGATTATCATATTATTGAATGAGGATGTTGGATAGGCCACAACTTTGGTTCTAGAACTATGTTAGGAAATTCATATTTTCTGAGCTTATTGGACCGCTAGATGGGTTCTTAAGCGTGTTGCTTCTAAATGGTGAATTTATAACATAGAGGGAACTAGAGGTGTTGAATTTGATGAATGATGTGGATATTTACAAGCTTATGTGGCATTTGCATATGGTAGGCACGTAAGTTGAGGGTGCTTGGTGGACTCTCAACCTAGTGCTGGAGGTTTTCGTGGTGGCTAATGGGAATAGGCCTATAAAATAGACAAGTGGGCGAACCCTTTAGATGTAAGGTATTGCAAACCTTACAGAGGTAAGCCAATAACCACACTTCCTCCACAGGGTCAGCTCAAGGGACTCCCTGAATGGTCAGATAGTGGGACCATGGTAGAGGATGAGGCCTATGGGGACAGCCCAAAAGTTGTAGAAATCTCCATGGAGTCAAGTCAGCATAACATTTCATGATATAATAACATATGAGATTTAAATATGAGTTGAGATTTATTTATAAATTGATGCATGTGTTATTGTATGATGTTATTTGATTTATGATTGTTGATTGATTCTAATTTTCCTTTAAGTAAATCCTATCCTTCTTTTATACCTTTGTATATCTATGTTTCTTTTATAAATAAGCTTACCCTTGCATTTTGTGTTTGTGTTTGTATTGTATGACTGCAATGATTGTGTGGTTGACACGGTAGCAGATAGTGGTGATGTTGCAGGTTCTCATGTCGCTCATGACTGAAGCGGATGTAGATGTTGTAGATGGGATGGGATCCCACTTTTTGATCTGTTCTCCTATATATGTATATAGTATGGGGACCAACTTAGGACATAGCTATAAATACTTATGTTTTGATGTGTTTATCCTCTAAAAGAGGACCATTTTGGTATTCTATACACTTTTACATCTATGTTTTTGTAAAGCCATAAGGCTAGACACCTTTATATTACGATGTTGTATATTATATGGTGGATTATATATATATATATATATATATATATATATGTGTGTGTGTGTGTGTGTGTGTGTGTGTGTGTGTGTGTGTCTTAAGTTCGAAAATTTTTTAGGTAATTTTATATAACTATAATAGTTTTGTAAATGTCTTAGTGTAGTAAATTTGTAACGAAGCTGGGTCGTTACAGCGACGAACAAGAAAATCTTCTTCGCGCGGAAGTACGTCAAGTTTACATCAAGATTTTGCAAGGTTGGCTTCGTTTTTTTTCCATATATATAATATAATATAACAGAAAGAGAGAGATATGTTAAGGTATTAAATTTATAATAATTACTTTTTTGCTCCATATTGGTATGAAAAGTTATATATTTAATGAACATTTATTAAATCTAATAAATCTATTTAATTTAATAAATACAATACTTTTTGAAAAGAATAAATATAATATTTAATAACATAATTAATGTTTAATGAATGTAATAATTATATATGCTCAGGTATTTAATTTTTAATGTTTACTTTTTATATTTTTTTTTCAATTTAATAAATACATGAATTTTCATATAATGTATATATATATATATATATATATATATATATTAAAAATACATAATTAAATAAACATTTATTAAATGTAATAAACATATGTTATTTGATAAATACATAAAAATATTTAATTAAATAAACATATGTTAAATGTAATAAAAAAAAGTTATTTAATAAATACAACTGTAAGAATATATTATTTTTAGGTACAATTTAAAAACATGATTAATATTATTTAAATATTAAATTTAATAAATGTAATAATTAATACTATACGACACAATTTTTACTTTAAAATTTGCTTCTTTTTTTTTAAGTCATTTAAAATTTGCTTTATAAACTAATTTTTTTAACAATAATAAAAAATAATCAATATTTTAATTATATATGTTTATTCATTAATTTTTTAATGTTTAACTTTTATTTAATAATATATTTTTAATATATATGTTATACGAGAAGTCATACATTTATTAAATTTAAGAAATAGATTAAATTCAAAAATTATAATATTTAATAATATTATGCAAAAAATTCAATAATTAATACGCAATAAAAATTTATATATATATATATATATATATCAGAGAAATTAATTTATTAAATTTAATAAATATTTTACATTCAATAAGTATAGTATTTAATGACATTATTCAATAAATACAATAATATCATTAAATACTATATTTATTGAATATAAAATATTTATTAAATTTAATAAATAAATAACGATTCATAATATATATATATATATATATATATATATATATATATATTGTTTATATTGATACAGATAAAGAAATGATAAGGTATTGCATTTATTTATTGTTATTATTTTTTCTCCTTATATAGATTGGTTTGAAAAGTTATTCATAAACATTTATGAAACCTAATGAATCTATTTTATTTAATGTTAATTAAATATTTATAAAATAAATGTAAATATTTATAATTAAATGAACCTTTGTTAAATATAATAAACATATGTTATTGCCTTTAAAAAAACATATGTTATTTAATAAATACAATTTTTAATAATATAATGTTTTTAGGTACAACTTATTAGTATTATATATGTTATACGACAAGTCATATATTTATCGAATTTAATAAATAGATTATATTCAATGATTATAGTATTTACTAATATTATTCAACAAGTTGAATAATTTTTTTGATTCGTGGGAATCGAAGACAGGTACTGAGGGATTTACAACAACTCACGCACCCTGCTCAACCAACTGAGCTAGACCCCCTTGGTACAAATGCAGTAATTAATACACTATAAAAATAATTTTTTATTTATATATATTTATACATACCGCATTAGTAGTAATAAATGATATATATATATATATATATATATATATATATATATATAATTAAAAGACATTTATTTATTAAATTTAATAAATATTTTATATTCAATAAATATAGTATTTAATTATATTGTTTAATAAATACTTTTTATTCAATAAATATAGTATTTAATGATATTATTTAATAAATACTTTCTATTCAATAAATATAGTATTTAATGATATTATTTAAACAAATGAATATTTTAATGAGATTTGTTAACTAACACCCTCTTATTTTTTTTTAGAATTAGTAAGTTGACAAGTTATAGTAGTCATAAAAAAAAAAGTTAACAAGCTATAACTACAAATTCTTAACATACATTCAAGGTGTAATTTGCTAACTTATTCCTCCTAAAAAACAAGTAGGTGTAAGTTAGCAAATCCTTATTTTAATTTATACATGTTTAGGCATTAAAATTGTTATTGTTTATCTTTTATTTAATTAAAAAATAATATATTTTTGTCTAAAATATATTTTTGGTCCTTTATCATGTTTTTAACATTCATTTTAATTTAATTCAGTAAAAAAAATATTCATTTTAATTATTTATCTTTTAAAATATTCATTTTGATTCTTTAACTTTCAAATTTAAGTAATTTTGATCCTTGTCAACTTGAAAGTAAAGTCATTAGTATTTTATATTTTGTGGCAGTTATAAATCACACTTTGCAACGATTTCAATTCGCTAGTAAACTAAAGGATCAAAGTGACTCAAATTTGAAAGTTAAAAGACCAAAATGACTCAAATTTAAAAGTTAAAGAATCAAAATGAAATCAATAAGATTTTACGTAAAATTTTATCTCATTATGATGTATACAAAATATCCTCAATTAATTGTGAAAATCTTCTCCACAATTAATGTCGATTATTTGATCATATTTTATGAAATAACTTTCACTTAAGAAAAACATCATAAGCTAGCAAGATAAAAATGAAAAACAATGTAAAAATGTGAAAAATTATATTGAAATGTCATTATTAAAATTTTTAATTATTTAACAAAAATTAAACTATTAATATATACAATGTAAGATTTATTATATTAATAATGTAAGAAATTAATTAAGGTACATTAATGTTGTAAAAATTTTATATTGTCATTCAATAATTTATTACTATATAATTAAAAATTATTAATTTTATACCTAAAATAATTTGTAACTAATAGATAATATAATATCAATGTTAATATGTGTAAATCTATAATATCTATATTAATAAATTAGTTTTTGTAAAAATGCATATTGAACTCCAAGAATTTTGTTCAAACTAATATACATAACTTTTGTTTTATATAAAATTATGTAGAAAAAATCATCAATTCATTATTTCCTTTTCTCCTTTTCTTAAAATATTTCAATCAAATTACTAATATATTTTATGAAACGTGGAGCCGCGCCATCTACTTTAGTATAATATGTTCATGAGTTCGTCATTCAAATAAAAGGTGAAGATATATTTATTTTTTATTTGATTTGTAGTGTATCACGATCTTAAAGTATTAAAATTGAAAGTAGATACAAATTTGTTTACTTTAAAAATAAATTTATTTTAGAACAACGTTTACTTAAAGTAAATAATTTTACATAAAAATACATCAAGATTCAAATTATAAAATAAATAATTACATTAGATGAAAACATAATTGTCAAATATTATTATTATTATTATTATTAATATTATTATTATTATTATTATTATTATTATTATTTAAGTATACATTTTTTTAAAATTTATATTCATTAAATATATTTTCAAATAAATAAAAATATTATGGTTTATGCATCATAATGGAAAAAAAATTTGCATAAAAGTCTATTAATTTTGTTCTAGTCCTTTAACTTTTAAATTTGAATTATTTTGGTCATTTAACTTTCAAATTTAAGTCATTTTAGTCCTTTGACTTACTAGTGGTTTAAAACCATTGCAAAATATAAATTGGCTAAATTACATTAGTCTTAGGTTAATTATGTTTTTTGTCTCTATTTTTTTTTTCTTTCAAATTTCACTTTTAGTCCTTAAATATTTTTTTAGCATTTTTTTATCCCTATACTTTTTCAAGGCTTGCTCAGCAAGCAGGAGGGCTTGGTCAATGCATCACAAGTATTGCTCAACTCCCATACGATTGATTATTTGTTCTCCAAGTTCGCTAAATTAAAGGTAAGGTTCATTTCCTTCAAAAAAAAAAAAAGGTAAGGTTCATTAAGTCACACTTCGAATTAGTGATGGAAATTTAGTCACTAATTTTGTTGCTAATTTTCTGACAGCTTTCTTCGTCTTGACTTTTTCCTTCCACGCCTTCATGCAATCTAGCTGATCTGGCCCTTGTCTTTGGCTCTATAAGGTCTTGTCTTGCAAAGCCTTCCCAAATTGATCTTTAAGTCCCTCTTTAGTTAGGCTTCCCATATTGCTATCAATTATTGAGTTTACTCGACTAATACAATTCATTAATAAATAATGCAAACATGATTAAGTGATTATGCAAATAAGAGAGTGAATCACAAGTATTTCAATTACCTATCATTGAATTTCTTATTTGATTCACAAATGAGTAAGACCATTTTTAATTTAACATTTAATTTTGACTTATTATGAATATGAAACTATTTTACATTATCAATAATTAGAATTTGATTAGCTTTTATGTCATTTTATTGTCTCTAATTCAACCTCTAGTTAAATACTGATAATTCAATAACACAACATTGGCAACTAATTGTCAATAGGAAAAGGTGGCAACAAGTAAAAGGGAAAAAATGAATATAATCTAAATATATGTTGATCTTAAATTTTATTTAGTTTTCAAATATTGGACATGTTTGTTTCAGCTTATTTAAAAAAACACTTTTTTAAAAATAAAATAAGTAAATAAGTAGTTTTATGTTTTTTTATGTGTTTGTTTAAACTGTTATTTTTTTAAGAAAAAGAACTTTTTTGCTTTTTATAAGAAGCAAATCCTATCTATTTCTTTAAAAAACCACTTTTTTCAAAAAGCATTTTTTTTAAATATTTTTTTAAAGTTTAAACAAATTGGCCCATTAATTCTTCCTGCTAGCTAGAACATTCCAAGTCTTTTGAGTGTGGAGGATCAATATTTGAATGAAGCTACCTTACTATGCCATGTGATACTTATTTAATAGGTATATCTAATAACTGATAGGATGCATTATGGGTATCATGGTCATGATGTCTTAACAAGTGATCAAAAGAAGTTAATGAGGTCATCTATTTGGCCGAAGGTTATGCTTAATAAATAGTCGCCGCATCAAGTCAGCCATCTTAAATATTCAACGGAAAGTTTGGTTTCCTCAGTCAATACGAATCATTAATAAATAATATAAATCTGGTTAAATTTTTATTATGCAAAAATAAGAAAATAAATTACATGGTATTCCAATTAACTTTTATCTCATTTTCTTGTCTCTAAATCAATCCATAGTTAAGTAATAACAACTTAATAAAATAACTGGCAACTAATAGTCAACCAATATAAGTGGTAACGGAAAGGGGAAATAAATTTCACTCTTAACAAAGTATATGCTTTAAATGCACCCCCTCAATTTTTCTCGTATAAAATGGCCTAAGGTCTACCTCTTTCAACACATATCAATTGGTTGGTGTTGGAGTTTGTTATGCAATTCTCCTCTAAACTATTCACCCATTCCTTTTCTCCTTCATACCTTGAATTACCTTTAGCCAAACATTGCTCTTTCAAGCCTTTTAAGGTACATATATATTCACTTTGCTATTTTTTTAATTGGAATCTTTTATGTGCTTCTTTTATCTAATGGTTTGAGTCAAAACAGGTAATATACTTTGGTAAAAAAAAAAAAAGAGGCAGAACCATGAGTGGCAAAAATGGAAGTGCTCCAAAACTTGAGTCCTCAACCCGATCAGCAGCGGTGTCACCAACATCACCACAAAGCTCATGTGGATCCAATGAGTTCAACCAAGATGGCATCAACAACAACAATCTCAAATACTCCAACAACCCTGAAGCCATTTCCATGGTGCCAGTAGGGTGCCCTCGCTGCCTTATGTATGTGATGCTCAGTAAGGGTGACCTCAAGTGCCCTAAATGCAAAAGCATCGATTTGATTCATTTTCACAATGACAAGAACAACCCCACCGTAAAGAAGGGATAAAGAACTAAGCTACCCTGTTGTCGTTTCTGCATTCTCTGTTGCAAGTAGGACATGTTACCATTTAAATCAAGAATTTACTTTTTAGGATTTTTTTATATTATCTTTTTCTTCTATCTTTTTTGTAAACCCTTTCTATGAGATGTGCTAGTTGCGCTTCACTTTTTACCTTTACCCCCCTTACTTAGTAAGGAAATCACAAAAGAGTTGAGCGTAAATAGCACTGCTTGTCAGGGAGGTTATGCTTAATAAATGGTTACCTCACCAGGTTGACCATCTTAAATATTAGGTTAGTTAGTTTTCTTTCTCAGTATGGATCAGTAATAAATAATGTAAACTTCATTATATAAAACAAGAGAGTAAATCAAAGGTATTTCGATTATCTATCATTAAATTTCTTATTTGATTCACAAATGAGTAAAATCATTTTTATTTTTGACTTATTATGAATATAAAATTATTTTACGTTATCAATACTTATAATTTTATTAGCTTTTATATAATTTTTTGGTCTCTAATTTAACCTCTAGTTAAATACTAATAACTCAATAAAAACAACATTGAATCATTAATAGACAAAAGTGCCAACAAGAAGAAAAAGGAAAGAAATTTGAATCTCATCAAAATATTGATGAGAAGTGGGGATCAATAATCAATGCACTACTTTAACATCACATAATAACTTATCCTTGTCTTTTATTATTACTTCTATTCTCTTTGTAGGTATCACTTCTGTGCATATTTTTCTTTTTTTATTTCTCATTTTAAAGTTATTTTATTTTATGTTTTGATCAATATTGTTCAAGTTTTTCATATATTTTCTTATATACTTTTTTCATTTACTGGTGTATATATTTAGCCTTTCTCGTTCTGAGAAAAAAAAACCTAGTAATTTGACTTATATATTATATCTTTTTTTTAAGTCTATATTATATCTTCAATTTACAACAACAACAACAACAATAATAATATCAGTAACAATAGCAATGACAATAGTACATTAAATTGATCAATTAAATAGTTCATAACGTACAACACTGATTAAATTTAATATAAAATATATACAAATAAGACAATAATAATAATAATAATAATAATAATAATAATAATAATAATAATAATAATAATAATAATTCTGTCAAAATAATAATAATAATAATAATAATAATAATAATAAATCCAACAGGATTGGTTCAACAATAAGTGAGACCTAAAACAAACTTTAAGGGAAACTTTTTTTACTTTAAATGATAGAGTTATATGTTGAGCCTTTTGGCCAACATATACTTAGGACCGGAACTTGAGACTACTAATTAAGTTGGAACAACCCCACGCCAGTTGATCCATGCGCTTGATGGTCCCTTGGGCTAACTTTGATAATAATAATAATTTAATTATTTCATAATGGTCAATTATAAGACATTATAATTTTTTATTCTTATATATTCAAATCTTAAAGAATAATAAATACACTATTATTGCATATTCAAATAGTTGTAGAATATTGCATATTCTATTTATTAATAATTGTTGCATATTTATTGCATATTCAAATCTTAAAGACATTACTGCTATTTATATATAATTTTAATACTAAGTAGTAATATTCTATTTATTATATAATTTTTTAAATTAATAATTAAGGATAGAAATTAAATAATAAGTTATTATATATATATATATAAGTGTACTCTATTTTTTAATTTAATTGTATTCAAATTTCAAATATTGTTGTTATAATAATAATAATAATAATAATAATAATAATAATAATAATAATAATAATAATAATAATAATAGTAATAATAATAAAATTATTATTATTATTATTGCAATTAAAATGATAATAATATACTATTAGTTTTTTCTAACCAATAATTAGTTTTCAAATCAAAATATATTTAATGTTTATTATTTTATTTATTAAAGGCTTAATTGTAATTTCTATCTCCAACTTTTTACTTTGGTGAATTTTATTCCCAACAAATTAATTTGGCGCATTTTACCCCAAACTTTTAAAGAACTTGCAAATTTTACCTTCCACCGTTTTTTTTAAATGAATATAAAAAAAGACTTAAACATATTTTTAGTCCCTCAAATCTAAGACATTTTTTGTTTTAGTCCCTCAATTAAAAAATTGTTTTTTTTTAATCTTCAAATTCGCAAAATGTTGTTTTTAGTCCCTCATAGTGAATTTGAAAGTATTTTTAGTCCTCCAAAATGAAGTTGAGTGACTAAAAACAATATTTTACAAATTTGAGGGGCTAAAAAGAACAAATTTTTAATTAGAGGACCAAAAGCAAAAATGTTTCAAATTTGAAGGACTAAAAACATATTTAAGGCTATCAAAAATTATAAGAGATAAAAGATAGAATAAATTGGTATTAATTTTACCACTTTACCTTTCTAATTTTTAATAACAGTGACAATAAAATCATACAACAATTTTAAAATATGAAAATGTGTAGAGAAAAATTATAATTTGTAAAAGTATAGGTAATTTAGATTTTTTTTGTCATGACATTATGTATTCTATAAAAGCTTGTAATATTTTTTCTATGAAAATATTATAAATTAGGTTAAATTATGTTTTAGGTCCCTCTGAAATTTTTCATATTATTTTTGTCCCTCTAAATTTGAAATGTATCATTTTGGGTCCGTAAAGTGTTTTAGGTAGTGTTTTATATAAGGGTAAAAATGATTTAGATAACATTTAAAATGAAAAAAAAAAATACACATTTCAAAATTAAAGGACCAAAATAATACGAAAAATTTTAGAGGATCAAATTCGAACATTAGTAATTTTAAAGGAGCTAAAACATAATTTACCCTATAAATTATTTCTTTGCACCCACTAGAAGAAAAAAATCTGGATCCACCATTGTTTGTGTAGCACAAAGAGTTTTTTAAAATTAAGATCTATATCTTATATGGAGCTTCAAGGTTTTTTTAAGGATTTTTATGCGTATTAATTAAAAAATTGAAACAAAATTAAGTGAAAACAATATATATATATATGTGTGTGTGTGTGTGTGTGTGTGTGTGTGTGTGTGTGAGTTACTTAACTTTTTTACCATTGAAGTAAATTTATGTATGAGTTGCTTAAATGTGATGTAGTATTGTAGGAACCACTTAAATTGTTTTTATATAACATAAGATATCATAATGGGTATCTTAAATTGAGAGCATTAGAGATACTTTTAAAAATTATAATTGTAAATATGAGTAAATATATGACCAATAAAAAATTAAATTTGTTCACTATTTATTATATAATGTTGATAATTAGATATTAATTTTGATAATTTTAATATTAAATAATAACATGAATTATTTATTATATAAATTTTATAATTAAATATTAATTTTGATCATTTTAATATTAAGTAATAATATTAAATATTATGCAAGTATTTCTGCTAGAAGTTACTTTTTAAAATGAGTTAATGTTGCTTTAAAATATATTTCATGAATAATAATTAAAAGTAATTTTATAAATATATAAAAATTAAAAAGAATTCATAATATTTTATTTTAATTAATAATTAAGTATAGAAATTAAGAAATAAAATATGTTTCTAGGAGCTATTGGTTTATGTTAGATGACTATATTTTAAACATGTCTTATTAGTATCCATTTACTTTAAATTGTGAACTTTGACAGCATTCATTTACAACTTTGAAATACGTATGAAACGTTACATCATGTTTATACATGATTAGTCTACCATTTTCCACATCCCTCATATAAATTATCTATCAGGTACCATAAAAAAGAAAGTTTATGATTTATGGTCTTTATTTTGAAATTATACTTGAAATGAATTTCACTAGTTGTATACATAGTATTTGTTCATAACCGCTTATTAGGTACTTGTGGACCTTTCAAGATTGGACATTGTTATTAAAGTACATATAGGAAAATTTCACATCCCATTCTATGTCGCTTTGAAATTATATCTTATTTACAAGGCGAATTATTTTCTCTTTCTAGATCTAACATGATATAACATTAGCATTTTGTTTTATGAAATTAAATTTAAAAAAAATGTGAAGAATTTCTCCATATTCTCCATATTTTGAAATTTATGAAGTTTATTAAGTCCATTTAAAACAAAGATGAGATAGATTCTATTCTCAACAATATATATATATATATATATATATATATATATATATATATATATATATTTCAGAGAGAGAGAAATGTTAAGATATTAAATTTATAATAATTACTTTTTTCTCCATATATATATATATTGGTATGAAAAGTTATATATTTAATAAACATTTTATAAATCTAAAAAATCAATGTAATTTAATAAATATAATATTTAATAACATGATTAATGTAAGTTAAATATTATGTTTAAATGTAATAATTAATATTGTACAAACAATTTCTATTGTAAAATGTAACCCCCCTTTCTTATAAAACATAATTTAACTATTTATTTTATTTTATATATTTATTTCAAACTTCTGATACGTTCTCTTACAATCCAAAATATGTTCTGTAATTTACATCATTAAAATTTATATAAACACTGCTACAAAATAATTCTAACTACTACAAATTATTGTCTACCCAAAATAGTCCCATCCTATATGCTCTGGAATTTCTGCATCTTCATCATTTAACTATATCTTCAAGCACCTGCAATTCACACTCCCCTAGAATCTGGGGACAGCATTACCGGATCAGGCATTTAATTTCTCATACAATTACAACAATTTCAAACAAATACATATCATAACAAATTAATTAGTTACACACATAATTAAATGCAGCATGATTTATGCAATGCAGTTTTTGACTCAAATTCATTTTGACCCTGCTCCACGGAGACTTCCCCTTTGAGTATTTAGTAAGTAACTGGCCTACCATTACGCACTGCAATTCAGCTATCAGCCCCTACTAAACGCGAATAAACTAAACAGAATTAGGAGATCAGGATATCCAGGAAGGCCACCACGACAGCAATCCCGTTCCGGATTACGGTCACATGTGGAATTGCCAATATCCCTCACCCACAGACTATATAATCACAGACTATACAGCCCTGTCTAACTTATTCTGCTCACCCCAAAGATTCAATTCTCAAATCATATTCATTTCACATGACTACCACAGTCTCGGTTTGTCAACAAAAATCATTTCTCATATATCAACTCGTTTCTCATGACTACGGCAGTCCCGGTTAGTCAACAAAATCATTTCTCATATATCAACTTGTTTCTCATGACTACCGCAATCTCGGTTAGTCAACATTTATTCTTTTCTTTTCTTTTCTTTTCTTTTCTTTCTTTTCATGGCTACCGCAATCCCGGTTAGCCAACATCAATTATTTTTCACTTGAATCTTTATAAATCCCCCAAAAAGACTCATGCAATGAATTATGTTCATGATCACAATTAACTAAATAATTTGTACACATTAACATACAAGAATACAAAAATTAAACAATTTACCTTATAACATTAGTATTTTAGTAAATTATCAATTAAATCACTATTAGGTAAAGTTACTAAAATACCCTTAATCTTTTTATAAATTTCCAATTGTGTCCTCTAAATGTGAAATTACCTAATTACCATCAATCTTTTTATAAAATTCCAATTTTGCCCTCAAAGGGTGAAATTACCAAATTACCCTTACTCTTTTTCAAAAATTCCCATTTTGTCCCTACATGTAAAATGACCATTTTGCCCTTAATTTTACAAAAATTTCCACATAATATCCCTTGCATTTAGGGCTGGCCGAATGGTATACACACTATTTCCAACATGTTTTCCAAAGCAACAACTTCCAATTCCAACCAAAAATCAACCAAATCACAAATTCAATCAAAATTCAACAAACCAAATTTCAACCATCACAACACATCAAAAATTCAATCAAACATCATTCCAATCCATGAATTACAATCACAAGCATCAAAAACACAAAACCCCTAAATCAATTTCAAGTTTTCATGATTCTAGGTCAAAATTTTAATCTAAGCCTACAACATGTTTTCTTCTAATTCCAAGGGTTCTAATTGAAATTAAATGCCTAGATCCTTACCTTAAACTCTTTAATTGAAGAAAAAGCCTTGAATTCCTTTCTCCCTCACTCCTTGGTCTTGTAGGAATTTTTTGGATTTCCTCCAATTTCTTTTCCTTTTTGCCGATTAGCTTAGGGTTTAGGAAGTTTGGATGGTTTGGTTTCTTAATTTGAGTTGAAATGGTGAAGTTAAGATGAAATGAAAAATGAAACTGCAGCTGCTGGGTTTTTAGAACTCACGGTTCTGTTTTGGAGAGAAAAATAGCTTTTGTGACTTTTTGCCTTTTACTTAAGTTATTTGCTTCATTAAACCAAGAATTAACCAAATTGGATGTTTCCTTCACATCCAGCAGCTCCTGCACGTCCAGCAGCACCTATTGGCCAAGGGAGATCAGTTCTCCAAGCTTCCCCATCCACTTGGACAGCCAAAGGAGTGCAGTAAGTGACTTGCCTTCCAAAAGGTCAAAAGTCAACATTTGTAGGTAATTTAATGGAATTTTCTAGAATAATTTAGGGCTGTTAATTATCTTACAAATTAATTAGAATTTGAAGAAAATAACATCACCATTGGATTCCTCACTATCAAAAACCTTGGGGTAGTGTCTTACTTATCTCTTAATCCAAGCCTAATTAGCTTAATTTAGTGATCTTAGAAAAGTCTAAGTTGTCACTTTTTGATTGGTTAAAGTTCTAAATTAAAATTTTCTTGGTTAAACATTTTTAATAATTATTCTAAGTATATTACAATTATTAGATAATTCTATAGATATCCTATGAATTTTCTCTAAATTTTCTGTCTTAAAATTTTACCGTAATAATTTCTCAAAGTTCTAACTTTCAGAAAATCCTAACAATTCTGAATAAGCATTTTAATTCTTTATCTGTATATATTTTTAATCTATATTCTATTACCTTTCTTTTAAGTTATAAATGAGTTCAAAATTCTACACTTGAAAATTTATCCTGGACAGCTGTCTGACATAGCAGTCCAGTCAACTATCAATTTCGGCAAAAATAAAGACATTTGGAAATTCAGAAAATTCTTCTGAGTAAAACTGTATTAATTTCATTAAGAAAATATGTACATAAAGTTTCTATAAAATATAGTGCATAAATGTTCATAATATACATATATAAATGCGCACAAATAGTAAAATGAGGATGTTACATAAAATATGTTTTATAAAAAAATATAAAAAATCATAAAAAAAATTAAAAAAATTAATTTATATACGTTGACGTATTTAATTTTTAATGTTTAATTTTTATTGAATAATATATATATATATATATATATATGTCATTAAATAATATATTTATTGAATATAAAATATTTATTCAATTTAATAAACATTTGACTTTTCATATAATGTATATATATTATACATAAATATATATTTAAAATATTCATTATTTTTATTATTGTAAAAAAATTAGTTTATAAAGCAAATTTTAAAATAAAAATTGTTTTGTATAGTATTAATTATTAAATTTATTAAATTTAATATTACATAATATTAATCATATTATTAAATTGTACCTAAAAGTATTATATTATTAAATATTGTATTTATTAAATAACATATGTTTATTACATTTAATAAATGTTTATTTAATTATATATTTTTAATATATATACATTATATGAAAAGTCATATATTTATTAAATGGAATAAATATTTTATATTCAATAAATATATTATTTAATGACATATATATATATATATATATATATATATATATATATTATTCAATAAAAAGTAAACATTAAAAAATTAAATACGAGAACATATATAAATTATTTTTTTATTCTTTTTATGATTTTTTAATTTTTATAAAACATATTTTACAATACAAATTGTTTGTACAATATTAATTATTACATTTATTAAGCATAATATTTAACTTACATTAATCATGTTATTAAATATTATATTTATTAAATTACATCGATTTACTAGATTTATAAAATGTTTATTAAATATATAATTGTAAGGGTAAAAATCACAAAAAGTAGGATTAAATATGGATTTAAAAAATTTTGCAACTTTTTTTTTTGTAAAAAGCTATCGTCTGTTTAAAAGACAAGTTGTATAAACAACAGACAAATGATGATAATTGATAATTCCAACTGTGAATGTCGAGAATGCTGCTAATCGAGAAAAGATGCAATCCTACTTCTGAGATTGGTTGAAGGGCTAAAGTCTCTGGCTCTCTGCTATTCCTGGAAGAGATTGAATTTTTTATCTGAGATTTCCATTTTAAAACCAATTTGCGGGGACTCAACATTTTTTGGTGCTTGCTTTCTCAAATGGCTACACAGTGCAACTGGTGTTTTGGACATGTTTCAGGTTGAGCCTCGGTATGCTTCCCATTTGTTGCCACTAAAATCTCCCTGCAAGATCCTAATGCAGGGCATACAACAATTTTAGGAAAAAATAAAATGAGATGCCATGCCTTCTGATATTGTCTTCTGTGTACTTTAGCACCTTCCCTTATTGAACATTGTTTTTTTAACATTGTGTAAATTAATAGTGAAGATTTCCTCAAGATTCCTATTATTAGAATAAATTACAGCAACACCTTTTGAGATTTCGTATAAAAACACAAGCACCCCTACTTTTTTAACCATTATTTTCACCTCCCTTGTAGGGGGTGTTAGTGTAAGGTTTGAGGGGACGTCAGTGTAATTTTTTCAAACATATAAGGGAGTGCTAGTGTAATGTTTTCAAACTGAAAGGGGGGGGGGGGGGTTAATATAGGAAAATAAAAAAGGATGGGGTTATGTGTTATTTGATAAAAACTTAGGGGGTGTTGCTATAATTTGCTCATTTTATTTAGTTGTTATTATTTAACTAGGGATTGATTTAGACACAAAAAAATAAGATAAAAGCTAATTGGAATACCATGTAATTTACTTTCTTATTTTTGCATAATAATTTAACCAGGTTTATATTATTTATTAATGATTCGTATTGACTGAGGAAACCGAACTTTCCGTTGAATATTTAAGATGGTTGACTTGACGGGACAACTATTTATTAAGCGTAACCTTCGGCCAAACAGATGACCTCATTAACTTCTTTTAATCACTCGTTAAGATATCGTGACCGTGATATCATGGTGGATTTGCTGAGGGAGAAATAAATTTTCTACCACCACAATCATACAAGAATTTCCCATAATTTACATTTACCCTTATTTTTAAACTGACTTAGTTGTTGTTTGTTTCAATTCAAACATTCTTCTAATGCTACGCATGTGGAGAACCAAGCTACAAATTAGGCCATCAACAAATCAGGATAGTTGGAGCAACAGAATTATGTATATTTAAAGATTGTTCCTTTGTCTAATAAAATTTTTATGCTCTCTGATCTTGACTTCCTAGCATTAAGGCACGAATTATGTAGTATATAATCAAAGTCAATAGAACCATAGTTGCTTTCTGTAATCAAAATCAAATCTAGCAGCTAAAACAGCAATTTCAGCTCTAAACCAAGTACCAAATTGCTAATAAAATCCATGTTTTGTGATTTGTGAAGGACAAACAATTTCCACGCTTGGAATCTATATCTATATTCTATATTTTTATAGATGCTTCAGTGATCTGTCTGTTGAGGAAAGAATAAATATTGTGCTCTAACTCTCTGTGTATACATTATTATACAATACCCCATATACATCCCCCAAAATGCATTTCATGTGCTATAACTGATGCTGGATCACAACAAGAGGGATTTGATTTGATCACATGGTCTCAGCTAGAACTAAGGCAGGTTTATTGCATGTGCATTTCAAGTTGTTGCTTATATGTCAGAAAAACTGAAAATAAATGGCCAATCTACCTTGTATAGTAGTAATAAACTGGAACATCAAGCAAAAATATCTTTTCATTTTATCTATAATGACAAATTGTATGGTTTGGTATGAACTTATTTTTGTATCAAGTAAAGCAAGCATACAAATATACTCATTTTCCTTTGAAACCCTGTCCCCTTGCTATGATATTTTATACTGCACAAATCTGTGAGACACTGTCATGCTATCACTTTAACCCCGTGCAGAGTGCAGAAAAACAGCTCAAGTAGATTACAAGCCACACCTCCAAATCAGCATCAAACCAAAGAGAAACAAATGACATAAAGAACCTTAGCCTCAATAAATCACTGGTTTCATGTCCTTGATGCAACCTTAGCATCATTGAAAGAATAGGCTTACTTACACATCTGAACGAGTAGTTAAAGATCATGAAGTGTAGCCAGCCAGATATATTTTTAAAACAACTCATAGGCTAGTTTACAAAAATATAAACACTTCAACCTCAACAATTTATCAAACAAAGAAGTCTTTTGTAATGTAAACTTTAGGTTGTCCAATAAGTCATCCTTCACCACCATGGAAATGGCTTCAGGGCTGTTGGAGTATTCGAGGTTGTTATTGTTGTTGCCATCTTTGTTGAACTCAGTGGATCCACATAAGCTTCGCGGTGATGTTGGTGACATCGCAGCTGATCAGGTTGGGGACTCACATCTACGGTTAACAACTCTTGGTTGGGGTAGGTTCGAATCCAAGTCAAGTTTTGGAGTGTTTCCATTTCTTCCACTCATGGTTTTGTATCTTCTTTTTACCAAAGTATGTTACCTATTTTGACTGAAATCATTTAGATAAAAGAAGCACATAAAAGATTCCAATTAAAAATATAGCAAGGTGAGTATCTATGTACCTTAAAAGGCTTGAAAGAGCAATATTTGGCTAAAGGTAATTCAAGGTGTGAAGGAGAAAAGGAGTGGGGTGAATGGTACAGAGGAGAATGCCATAACAAACTCCAACCCCAACCATGTGATATGTGTTCAAGGGCTAGACCTTAGGCCATTTTATATAAGGAAAATGGAGGGGGTGATTTAAAGCATATATTTTGTTGAGTGAGATTTATTTCCCCTTCTTCTCATTACCACTTCTATTGGTTGATGATTAGTTGTCAGTTATTTTATTAAGTTGTTATTATTTAACTAGGGATTGATTTAGAGACAAGAAAATCAGATAAAAGCTAATTGAATTACCGTGTAATTTACTTTCTTATTTTTGTATAATAATTTAACCCAATCTATATTATTTATTAATGATTCGTATTCACTGAGAAAACTGAACTTTCCATTGAAAATTTAAGATGGTTGACTTAACGAGGTGATTATTTATTAAGCATAACCTTCGGCCAAGCAGATGACTGCATTAACTTCTTTTAATCACTCATTAAAACATCATGACCGTGATACCCATATTGCATCTGATATCATGACCGTGATACCCATATTGCATTCTATCAATTATCATATATACCTACTAAATAAGTCTCATGTAGCATAATATTGTAGGTTCATTCAAATATTGATCCTCCACACTCAAAAGACTTAGAATGTTCTAGCCAGTAGGAAGAATTAATGGGCCAATTTGTTTAAACTTAAAAAAGTTATTTTGAAAAAGTGATTTTTTAAGAAGCAAATAGGGTTTGCTTCTAAAAAAAGCATAAAATTACCTTTTTTTTCAAAAAAAAAAAACAAAAGAAAACAGTTTAGACAAACACATCAAAAAAGTAAAAAATTCCTTATTTTATTTTAAAAAAAGTATTTTTAAAAAAAAAAAACTTAAACATACAGGCCTAATATTTGAAAGCTAAATAAAATTTAAGATCAACATATATTTTGATTGTATTAATTTTTTCCCTTTTACAAATTACACTTGGCTGCTCCAGTCAGACTCTTTGATGACGTGAAAAGTCACTGAATTGCCAATGTGACTGTTACATCATCAATTAATGTTGTTACTCGACAACAGAGACTAAAATTACTAACAAAGAAACAGTATAAGAACAAAAAATGCTAAAAAAAAATTTAAGGACTAAACATGAAATTTGCAAAAAAATGTAGGGACCAAAAACATAATTAAAAGACTAAAAATGTAATTTAGCCTATTTATATTTTACAATGATTTTAAACCACTAGTAAGTCAAAGGACCAAAACGAATTAAATTTGAGAGTTAAATGACCAAAATGACTCAAATTTAAAAGTTAAAGGATTAGAACGAAACTAATAGACTTTTATGTAAATTTTTATCCCATAATGATTAGGGTTGATCAAAATAACCGGTTATAAAAAGTTTAACCATAACCATAATTAACCGGTTATATAATAACCTATTAATTAAAAATGGTTATAAAAATTAACCATATATGACAAGTGGTTATTATAACCAAACCATAACCATTATGAAAATAGGTTATTTAACCGGTTATATATCCAAAATCGATTATATGACTGGTTATAACTAAAATAGGTTATATAACTAGTTACACATCTTAAATTAATAATTGATTTTGGTGTTTAAAAAAGAGTTTTAATCTTTAAAATTAATTTTAATTAAACACAACACAATTATTCATGCATAATGATTGAATGACACAACACAATAATAATAATGATGATGATGATGATGATGATGATGATTGACAATTATGTTTTCATTTAACGTAATTATTTATTTTATATTTTGAATCATGATGTATTTTTATGTAAAATTATTTTCTCCTTGTGGTATTATTATCTATTAATTATAAATTATTTTAGATATAAAATTAATAATTTTTAATTATATAGTAATAAATGATTGAATGACAATATAAAACTTTTACAACATTAATATACTTAAATTAAATTTTTACATTATTAATATAATACATCTTATATTGTATATATTAATAGTTTATTTTTTTAAAATAATTAAAAATTTTAATAATGAAATTTTAATATCATTTTTTTTACATTTTTTACACCCCTTTTCATTTTATTTTGCTAGGGTATGATGTTTTTCTTAAGTGAAAGTTATTTCATAAAATATGATCAGATAATCGACATTAATTGTGGAGGAGATTTCACAAATAATTGAGGATACTTTTTATATATCATAATGGTATAAAACTTTACAAAAAATCCTATTAGTTTCATTTTGATTCTTTAACTTTTAAATTTGAGTCATTTTTTATGAGTAAATTTGAGTCATTTTGGTCTTTGAACTTTCAAATTTGAGTCACTCTATCCTTTAGTTTACTAATGATTTGAAATCGTCGAAAAGTGTGATTTATAAATGCCACAAAAGGTAAAATACTAATGACTTTACTTTCAAGTTGATAGAAGGATCAAAATGACTTAAATTTGAAAGTTAAGGCCAAAATGAATCTTTTAAAAGATAAAAGACTAAAATGAATCTTAAAGACAAGATAAAGGACCAAAAATATATTTTAGACAAAAATATATTATTAAATAAAAGGTAAACAATAAAAAAATTAATGGATAAAACATATATATATATTAAAATAGGGATTTCCTAACTTGCACCTACTTGTTTTTCAAGAGGAGTAAGTTAGCAAGTTACACCTTGAGTGTATTTTAAGAAATTGTAGTTTATAACTTGCTAACTTACTCCTTCTAAAAAATAAGTGGGTGTAAGTTAACAAATCTCTTTAAAATATTCATTGTTTTTAATCTTTAAAACATTAATTTATAAAGCATATTTTATTTTATAATAGAAATTGTTTTGTATAATATTAATTATTACATTTATTGAATATAATATTTAACTAACATTGATCATATTATTAAATATTATATCTATTCAATAACATAGATTTATTATATTTAATAAATATTTCTCAAATATAACATTAATTATTACATTTATTAAATAAAATATTTAATTGACATTAAATAAAATAGATTCATTAGATTTAATAAATGTTTATGAAATATATTACTTTTCACCCCAATATATGTACATGGAGGAAACAATAATTATAATAAATAAATTTAATATATTAACATTTCTCTCTCTCCCTCTCTCTTTATATATTGAAGTGAATCAGTCGGTCATTAGAAGGGGTGTTGAATAGTGACCATTTATTGATCTGGCTCTTTTGCACTAGCACACTAGCTTCTGAACTTCTCTTCGAGCTTCTCAACTTTGAGAATCAGAAGACTAGTAGGAATAACCCGTTTCCTTACAAGTACTATTGGATGTAATTATGTGTACTAAGACAAATCACCAAGTAGACTTGTTGGTTATTGCTTCAAAACCTACTCACAAATACATAATCTATTAGCTTCAGTTTATGGTTCTCATTTGGTTGCACTAAGTAGGATTGCTTCTTGATGATAAAACATTTTTATAAAAATCCCTTAATCAAAGATCAACTTTAAGTTACTAAACATGCCTTTGTAAAAACAATTTTAAGCTCATAACAACAATAATAAGGAGCAGTAAGAAAGAAAACAACACACCAAGGATTTATACTGGTTCACCCAACCTGAGTTACGTCCAGTCCCTACAATTGGAGGCTTTCCACTAAGACCAAGCACACTCTGGTATTCTTTCTTTCCTGAAGCCTCCACAGACTCCTATAATTGTGTATTCTTTCTTTCCTGAAGCCTCTCCAGGCTCTTACAACCAGTGTTCTCTAAGCTTCTACAGGCTCACCCAAGTATTCTTTCAAGAAGCCTCTCCAAGCTTAACCCTCAGTAGCACATGCTACTAGACACACACAGCCACATGTTGTGTTGCCTAAACCCTAAGAAGTTGCAGTTCCCTGACTGCCCTTCCTAGTTCTCTTTAGAAGCACCTCTGCTGGACACACATAACCACCTGTTGTGTTCCCTAGACCCTAAGAAGCCAAAATCCCCTGACTTCCCTTCCTAGTTCTCTTTAGCAGCACCTCTGTTGGACACACACAGGCACCTGCTGTGTTCCCTAAACCCTAAGAAGTCACAATCCCCTAACTGCCCTTCCTAGTTCACTTTAGCAGCACCTTTATTGGACACACACAACCACCTGTTGTGTTCCCAGAACTTCAGAAGCAGTAGTCACCTGACTACTCTTCTAAGCTCCCTTTAGTAGTACCTACCACTAGCTACACACAGTTACTTGTTGTGATCCCTTCACACCAAGGGAGTGGTGGACAAAACACTTTCGATTTAGGCACAACTGGCTTTCACCTAGAGTGTTATGGGCTAAGGAAGTTCCTTCAAATAGGGGTTTGTCAACTGACATTTACTCACTATTTTGGCAACCTTCCTTGCACTTAACTCCTTTGCACTTGATCAATTTATAGACTTGATCAAGGAGCTAGTCGTTTGTGGCTGTTGAA
This sequence comes from Pueraria montana var. lobata, assembly GCA_026413185.1. NCBI lineage: Eukaryota > Viridiplantae > Streptophyta > Magnoliopsida > Fabales > Fabaceae > Pueraria > Pueraria montana. The sequence goes on along the minus strand of CM048650.1, from coordinate 36,331,278 downwards.
GGTTGAATTCAAATGCTGCATGAGTTGTCCATGTTCATGCAGGTAGCTGTTCTACTCAATTTAACCTCAACCATACAACTTATTGAGTTGTCTTCTTCATCTCTGCTTTTGCTCCACTGTCACCAGCTTTCACCTTATATCCGTTGAAGGATCTGTTGAGAAAGATTCGTTAATGCTAACTGTGATCTTGGTGACTTCCATATGAATTTGAATTTTGAATCATGGGAAGTTTTCTGGAGATTGTTTCAGCAGCAAGTCTTTTGGGGAAAAGTGGTTTACTACTTTTGACAATCTCTCTTCTACTATTGGTTGCTAGTTCTTTTTCGATTAGGACAACTATTTTCCTTTGAGTTCCTACGACTTAGACTATGTCAAGGATCATAAGGATTAACAACATCAGGATCAGTGTTTTCCAAGCACTGATGCATTTGACTGGTGTGTGCTTCTGGAGTGTGAGACATGTCTGTCTTCACATTCCAATTGCAACGCAACTTCTGATGATCCTCAAGCTATGTGTAGCTTCTGATATCTACCCCTTGACTCAAGTTATCCCCAACATCATGCCTCTGATCATATATAGCTTTTGATATCTGCACTTTGACTCGAAAAACATGATTGCCTCCAGCTTCTGAATAGCTTTTCTTCTAGTAGTCCTATTTCTGATTGCAGAATCTATGTCATGGAGAAGCTTCCACGGTAGGTTTATGCTTCACACATGTGCTATGCTTCTGAATATGTCCTGTCTTAATAAGAACACTTAAAACAACCATTAGTAGCTAAATTCAGTAACTTTGATTTTGCTTCCTAATAGTTTGTCATCATTACAACACTTAGTTTCTGGAGGGATTTTGTCTCATATAATAAATATGAATATAAAATTGTTTTACACTGAATGCATATCCTATTTTCTCATATAATAAATATGAATATAAAATATATAATTGTTTAAATTTGAATGTTCATTTTTGTTATTGTGGATATTATGTGCACATGTAATTGATTTTTATGTATTTATAATTAATAATTTTTAAATATATTTATTGTAAAAATTAACATTTATTTTAATTTTTTTGAAATAGTGTGATTTTTATTAAATAGATGTAGTGATCAATTATTTTAAAATGATATTTTTAATCATTTTGAATATATTAATTACAATTATGTAATTGAAGTTTTGAATTGGTTAACCTTATGATGACATAACGCTCTCAATCAGTGCAATAAAATTTTATTATTATTATTATTATTATTATTATTATTATTATTATTATTATTATTATTATTATTATTATTATATATGTTACTACTTTTTTTTCTTATTATAAGTGAATTTAAAAGGATGATGTTATTAATAATAATAACTACACTATTATTGCATTTTCTACAACTGTTTTATATTTATGATATATAATAATAGGTATTTATTGCAGTAAAAAAATAATAGGCATTTATTATTCTTTAAGATTTAAATATATAAGAATAAAAAATTAAAATGTCTTATAGTTGATTGTTATGAAAGGATTCTATTATTATTATTATTAAAGTCGGCCTAAGGATAAGACTACTAAAGTTCAAGTTTTAGGCCTACCAAAAAAAGATTATTTGCTATTAGTTTTTATAAAATAAAATAGGTCACATATGTTGACCAAAAGGCTCAACATATAACTATCATTTAAAGTAAAAAAAAAAATTTCTCTTAAAGTTTGTTTTAGGTTTCACTCATTATTGGACTGACTTGAATTATTATTATTATTATTATTATTATTATTATTATTATTATTATTATTATTATTATTATTATTATTAATCAGTGTTGTAGGTTATGAACTATTTAATTGATGAATTTAATGTACTACTATTACTGCTACTGTTATTTGTTGTAAATTGAAGATATAATATATAAATTAGGTACTAGTTTTTTTTCCGCTCAAAATGAGAAAGGATTGAATATATTCAACAGTAAAAGAAAAAAATGTATATAAGAATATGTATGAAAAACTTGAATAATAATGATCAAAACATGAAATAAAATAACTATAAAATGAGAAACAAAAAGAAAAACATGCACAAAAGTAATACTAGAAAGAATAGAAGCAGTAATAAAAGACTTAGATGTGATGTTAAAGTAGTGCATTAGTTTTTTATCCCTACTTCTCATCAATATTTGAAAACTAAAGAAACATCTAAGATTAACATATATTTTAATGAGATTCAAATTTCTTTCCTTTTTCTTCTTATTGTCACTTCTGTCTATTGACGATGAGTTGTCAATGATGTTTTATTGAGTTGTTAGTATTTAACTAGAGGTTAAATTAGAGACAAGAAAACGATATAAAAGCTAATAAAATTACAAGTATTGATAACGTAAAATAATTTCATATTCATAATAAGTCAAAAGTAAAAATGATTTTACTCATTTGTTAATCAAATAAGAAATTCAATGATAGATAATTTAAATACCTTGTAATTTACTGTATTACTTTATATAATCAACTTTAATTAATATTAATTAATGATCCATATCGACAAAGAATATTGACTACCCAAATATTTAAGTTGGTCAACTTGTTGAGGTAACCGTTTATTAAGCATAACCTCCCTGACAAACAGTGCTATTTACGCTTAACTCTTTTGTGATTTTCTTACTAAGGGAGATAAAGGTAAAAAGTGAAGCGCAACTACCACATCTCATAGAAAGGACTAAGAAAAAAGATAAAAGAAAAAGATAATATAAAAATTCCTAAAAAGATGATTCCTAGCTTAAATGGTAACATGTCCTACTTGCAGCAAAAAATGCAGAAATGGCAATAGGGTAGCCTTGTTCTGGTTCTTTATCCCCTTTTTTTGGTGGGCTTGTTATTGTCATTGAGAAAATGAATCAAATCCATGCTTTTGCATTTGGGGCACTTGAGGTCACCCTTACTGAGCATCACATACATAAGGCAATGAGGGCACCCTACTGGCACCAGGGAAATGGCTTCAGGGTTGTTGGAGTATTCGAGGATGTAATTCTTGTTGCCATCTTGGTTGAAATCATTGGATCCACATGAACTTCGTGGTGATGTTGGTGACATCGCTGCCGATCGAGTTGGGGACTCACGTCCAAGGTTAACAACCCTTGGTTGGGGTAGGTTCGAATCCAAGTCAAGTTTTGGAGCGTTTCCATTTTTGCCACTCATGGTTCTGCCTCCTCTTTTTATCAAAGTATGTTGCCTGTTTTGACTGAAACCATTTAGATAAAATAAGCACATAAAAGATTCCAATTAAAAAAAAATAGCAAGGTGAGTATCTATGTACCTTAAAGGGCTTGAAAGAGGAATATTTGGCTAAAGGCAATTCAAGGTGTGAAGGAGAAAAGGAGTGGGGTGAATGGTGTAGAAGAGAATGGCATAACAAACTCCAACACCAACCAAATGATCTGTGTTGAAGGGCTAGACCTTAGGCCATTTTATATAAGGAAAATGGAAGGGGTGATTTAAAGCATGTATTTTGTTGAGAGTGAAATTTATTTCCCCCGCTTCTCATTACCACTTCTATTGGTGGACGATTAGTTGCCAGTTATTTTATTAAGTTGTTATTATTTAATTAGGGATTGATTTAGAAACAAGAAAATGAGAAAAAAGCTAATTGGATTTCCATGTAATCTACTTTCTTATTTTTTGCATAATAATTTAACTAGATTTATATTATTTATTAATGATTCTTTCTTTTTATCGGCCAAATGTTAGTTGTTAATGTGTTAGTTTTTTGTTAACGGGGGGATTCGAACCAGCAACCTATCCCTCTCTCCCTTCTCCCTTCACCACCAAATCAACCTTATAACTCTTATTTATTAATGATTCGTGTTGACTGAGGAAATCGAACTTTCCGTTGAATATTTAAGATGGTTGACTTGAAGAGGTGACTATTTATTAAGGATAACGTTCAGCCATGCAGATAACCGCATTAACTTCTTTTAATCACTCATTAAAACATCATGACCATGATACCTATATTGCATCTGATATCTTGACCGTGATACCCATATTGCATCATATCATTTATTAGATATACCTACTAAATAAGTCTCACGTAGCATAATATGGTAGGTTCATTCAAATATTGATCCTCAGCACTCAAATGACTTAGAATGTTATAGCTAGTAGGAAGCATTATTGGACCAGTTTGTTTAAACTTAAAAAGTTATTTTAAGAAAGTGATATTTTAAGAAGCAAATAAGATTTGCTTCTTAAAAATACAGAAAATTCCCTTTCTAAAAAAAATAGTTTAGACAAACACATCAAAAAAGTAGAAAATTGCTTATTTTATTTAAAAAAAGTACTTTTAAATAAAAAAACTTAAACAAACACGCCTAATATTTGAAAACTAAATCACTCAGCAAAAAAAAAATATTTGAAAACTAAATAAAATTTAAGATCAACATATATTTTGATTGTATTCATTTTTTTCCCTTTTACAAATTACACCTGGCTGCCCAGTTAGATTCCTTGATGATGTGAAAAGTCACTAGATTGCCAATGTGACTGTTACATCATCAATTAACGTTGTTACTCGATAGCAAGGATTAAACTGCTAACAAAGAAAAAGTATAAGGAGCAAAAATGCTAAAAAAAATGTTTAAGGACTAAAAATGAAATTTGCAAAAAATGTAGGGACCAAAAACATAATTAAGAGACTAAAAATATAATTTAGCCTATTTATATTTTACAACGGTTTTAAACCACAGTAACTCAAAGGACCAAAATGAATTAAATTTGAAAGTTAAATGACCAATATGACTTAAATTTAAAAGTTAAAGGATTAGAATGAAACTAATAGACTTTTATGTAAAGTTTTATCCCATAATGATTAGGGTTGCTCAAAATAAACAATTATAAAAAGTTTAATCCTAACGATAATTAACCAGTTATATAATAATCGGTTAATTAAAAATGGTTATAAAAATTAACCATATATGGCAAGTGGTTATTATAACCAAAACATAACCATTAGGAAAACAAGTTAAATAGCCTGTTATTTAACCGGTTATATATCCAAAACTAGTAATATGATCGATTATAACTAAAACTTGTTATATAACTAGTTACATATCTTAAATTAATAATTGATTTTGGTCTTTAAAAATAGTTTTAATCTTTAAAATTATTTTTAATTAAACACGACACAATTATTAATGCATAAAATCAGTTGTAAAAATTTAATATATATAAAAAATATTTTTTATTTTTAAAATCGATTAAATAACCAGTTAACGTTATGGATATATAACCGAATATATAATTGGTTTTTCATAACCGGTTATGGATTGGTTATATTAACCACTTGACGTATTGATTATTAAATGATTTTTTTATCTATAGGAATCGAAGACAGATACCAGGGGATTTACAACAACTCACGTACCCTGCTCAACCAACTGAGCTAGACCCTTTGATCGATTATTAAATGATTATGGTTAAGTTATTCAAATAATCTAACCATATTTTTATAAAGAGTCCTAAATTATGTATAAAAAGTCTCCTCCACAATATTTTTATTTATTTGATAATATATTTAATTAATATAAATTTTTAAAATAAATTGTATACATAATTATGCACACACACACACACACACACACACACACACACACACACACACACATATATATATATATATATATATATATATAGTGAGAGAGAGAGAGAGAGAGATAATAACAATTCACAATTATGTTTATTTTATAATTTGAATCTTGATGTATTTTTATGCAAAATTATTTTTTCCATGTAATATAATCTATCAATTATAAATTATTTTAGATATAAAATTAATAATCTTTAATTATACATTAATAAATGATTGATTGACAATATAAAGCTTTTACAATATTAATATACTTTAATTAAATTTTTACATTATTAATATAGTTCATCTTACATTGTATATATATATATATATATATATATATATTAATAGTTTATTTTTTTAAATAATTAAAAATCATAATAATGAAATTTCAATATGTTTTTTTTCACATTTTTTACGTCACTTTTCATTTTATTTTGCTAGCGTATGATTTTTTTCTTAAGTGAAAGTTATTTCATAAAATATGATCAGATAATTGACATTAATCGTGGAGGAGATTTTCACAAATAATTGATTTTTATATATCATAATGGGATAAAACTTTACATAAAATCCTATTGGTTTTATTTTGATTCTTTAACTTTTAAATTTGAGTTATTTTGGTCTTTAAACTTTCAAATTTGAGTCACTTTGATCCTTTAGTTTACTAA